>PVIU01007262.1:0-93473 GCA_004026605.1 Ondatra zibethicus | reverse complement strand
AGTTTGAGGACAGCCTGGTCTACAAGAGCTAGTTCCAGGACAGGCTCCAAAGCTACAGAGAAACCCTGTCTTGGGGGAAAAAAACCCCATATACATTAAATAAAGTAAAAAGTAAATTTAAAAAATGAACACACAGTCTGTTTTTGCTTTTGTTTTAAAGTTAGCCAGGGTTCAGTAATACGGCTTAGTGGGTGAAGGTGCTTCTACCAGACCTGGAAACCGGAGTTCAGTCCTTAGGACCCACATGGTTGGAGAGAACTGACTCCCTGGAAACTGCGCTCTGACCTTTGCAAGAAACTCTCTATGGAATGCACCCAAACACACACACACACCACACACACACACACACACACATACACACACACACACACACACACACATTGCATAGTGGGGGATTGGATAGAAAGGGAATTAAGGGAACCAGTTGAGAAGAGGAAGAGGACCATGGGAAATAGGGGACAAGAAAGGGTAATGGGGGTGACTATGTCCCAAATACATCACATGCCTGCATGAAAATATTAAAATGAAATCTATTGTTGTGTATAATTAATATAAGCTAATTAAAAATGCTAGCCAGGAAAAGCATCAAGCTTCAGACAAGTCTTTCCAACCCGCAGCATCGGGGATCGCTAGAAGTCGGGACAGCGCCTGCTGGACCGAGAGCTAAGGAAACTTACATGAACTGGGGAGAAGGAAGCCGACGTTGTTTCCACGCGCCTGCGCGCCTGCGCTGGCCTGAAGAGCAGGTTAGGCCAAGCGAAGAATGTGCCGGGAGCAGTGACGCCAGAGGCTTGCAGCGGTGTGAGATCGCAGCACACTAGGGAAAGGCGCGGTGGTGTTCCACCTGCCTGGCACTGCGTGGTCTTCATTAAATTTAGGACAGCTCTGGTTTTGTTGTGGTTGTTTGTTTTTCTCTGGTCACTGGTGACCTCTGAAAACAATTTGGGGCAGGTAAGTCACAATTTCAGAAGGCAGAGCCCAGCGCAGGTGGTTTCAATGTGCTGCCTACTTCAGACGTCAGGTGCAATGACCTCAGCTGCTATCCGGGTGGATGCAGCCTGCCACCTCCTCTCCAGGGAACAGCTTCCCTGACAGGATGGCACAGGCCAAATACCCCTGTGTTTTCCTTAGCACTGGAATGACAGAGCCTTTGGGTGAGAGTCCTCAAATGAAGAAGCCCCTCCCCCCCACGCCTTCCCTTTCCCTCCTGCCATTATTATTAGGAGGAATAAAAGAACAGAATAATGGAGGCAGAAGCCAGCATTAAGCATTCCAGGCACATGCTCCACCATCGAGCTACAGCCCGGTCCAAGGCTGGGTTCTAAAGTTTCCATGTTTTTAAAAGGTTTATTTTTTTCCTCAGTTTTTTCAGGATAGGGTTTCTCTGTGTAGCCCTGGCTGTCCTAGAACTCTCTTTGTAGACCAGGGTGGCCTTGAACTCACAAAGATCCACCTGCCTCTGCCTCCTGAGTGCTGGGATTAAAGGTGTGCACCACTACTGCCGGCTTTATTTTTTTTAATTGTGTGTGTGTGTGTTGGGGGGGGGTTGTGCCTACAGAGGCCATAAGGGGATGTTGGGTGACCCCAAAGTTGGGTTACCTAGAACTGGATTTACATATGGCTGTAGTCTGCCAAGTGGGCAATGGAAATCAAACCCTGGTCTTCTGGAAGAGCAGCCAGTGCTCTTGACTGCTGAGCCATCTCTCCAGCCCTGTTAATACGCTAAATAAAGTAAAACTAAAAGCCAGATGTGGCGCCTCATGCCTTTAATCCCAGATTGAGAGATTGGTTCAGGAGAATTGCATCAGTATGAGGCCAGTCTGGACTATAGTGTGAAATTTTGTCTCATAAAAACAAACATAAATCAGTAAACAAATCCATAAAGTTTATGACTGGGGAGTGAGGATGTTGCTCATTGACAGTGGGTTTACCCAACATGCACAGAACCCTGGGTTCCATCTCCACTAGTGTGCAAACCAAGCACGGTGGCACACTCCTGTAAGCCCAGTTCAAGGTCATCTTCAGCTACATAGCAAGTTTGAGGTCAGTCTGGGCCACATGGCATCACTTTCTGGACCGAGAAAGTCCCTCCAAACAATGCCTGCTTCAGGGCTGGTTGCCAGCTCCCTCTACTGACGGGGGAGGGGTAAGGCTCTGCTGAGAGCCACTGGCCTCTGTGTAATTAGGAAGACAGAAAGCAGCTGGAGAAGTCAGAGGACTGCGTGTTCCCGCCCCAACCAGAGCTGCACCGTGCGCTCCTAAACACCGAGCCCTTTCCACAGCTTTCCTGTGCCAATGTGCTTGTCATTTCTTCCCTCACTGCCCCAGTCCGGTCAAATCTCTGGAGCCGGCAGCTGAGCACGGTTTTGGGGTTTACCATCCATCAATTTGGCATGCTAGGTAGCAGTCACCACTCAGTCATTCTCCAGACTCTGTCTGACTTTAAGGGCACCTCTGATCATGTATGTATGCATGTATGTTTATTTTTTTTCTTTTGAGACAAGATCTCATTGTGGAGCACTGGCTGGTGTTGGGACTTGTTCTATAGCCCAGGGTAGCCCTCAACTCACAGAAGACAGATCCCTCATTTTAAAACCTGGAGATGAATGTTTGTAGTCCTGGCTCTCAGGAGGCTGAGGGAAGATTCCAGACCAATCTGGGCAAGATTCTGTCTTAAAAACAAGGCGAGGGGTAGGAGATTTAGCATAATGGTAGGCTGCTGGGGTTGTGGGGGGAGGTAGGGAAAAGCAAAATGAAACAGAGAAAAAGAGATTTTCCTCAAGTGGTTGGTAGCCCCACGCTCATGTTTTCCTTTTATTGTTGGTATGGATGTGCACAGATGTGCACAGATGTGGAGATCCACAGAGGCCAAGGGAGGACACTGGGCTCCTGATCTGTTGCTCTCCACCTTATCCCCTTGGAACAGGGTCTCTAGCTGAACCTGGAATGCTCAGTCTTGCTGGGCTGGGCTGGCCGCTCCAGACCTGCCTTTGTCTGCACCCCAACACTGGGGTTACAGGCACGCACAGCTTTCTTGACATTTATATGTGGGGACCAGGGATTCAAAGTCAGACCCTCATGCTTGCACAGCATGGGCTCTTACCTCAGTGGAGCAGTTTCCTCCGTCCCGGTGTAGACAGGAACTTAGCCGCCTGCTCTGCATAGTCTCGGGTGGGCACACAGCCGAGGTTCCCAAAAGTGAAGCCAGTGTACTCTTCAGCATCCCTAGGTCACTATGGCTCCTGGCTTCTGTTCCTTCTTTTCCCAAGTCCCGTGCCTCTGCGAGCTTCAAAGGGGACAGATGGCAGATTTACTCGCGAGCTCCCAGCATGTCCTCCTGTAAGAATAGCTCTGACACCTGCCAAGAGCCCAAAGGAGGCTGAGCTGCCCCTGTGCTCATCTTCCCTGGCAGTTAAGTTGTGCTGTCTTCTTGCTCTAGAGTCTAACTCTCCCCCTCCTCGCCGTGTGTGTGTGTGTGTGTGTGTGTGTGTGTGTGTGTGTTTCGAGACAGGGTTTCCCTGTGCAGCCCTGGATATGCCTGCCTCGGTCTCCCTAGTCCTGCGATTGAAGGATGCCGTACCATGCCCGATTTAGAGGCTAGTTCTTGATCTGGGATCCCAGAGCAATAGGAACTCAACCTAAAAAGCTTTGTGCTTATTTGCAAATGCCCAGGTCTGATGCGGGGACGTTTTTCTAGCCATGCTAAGTCAGGAAGACTGATTTGTCTTTTGAACTGTGTACCAGGTTGGTTCATCTGCCCCTTTGGGACTCTCAGCCTGTGAAGCCCAGGGAGGTGTGGGGTGGGAAGGTGTCCCTCCAGAATGCCTACATCTCGGTAAGGGGCTTTGTATCCAGGAGCACCCCTTCCCCTGGGAGGCTCTGCTGTGTCTGCCAGAGTGGCACAAACCGGAGAGGCCAATCTTGCTGAGCAGTTTGAAGAACCTTGCTGACGAGTTTAAGGAGACAAATGAAAGGTAAACACTTTCAATCTCGCTCTCCACTCCCATTCTGGGATAAAATCCTTTGCCAAAAGCGCCTGAAGGAGGAAAGAGCTTGGAGCTCCCAGTTCAAGGTTACTGTCCTTCGTCCAGAACTGGCAGTAGCAGGAGCTGGCAGCAGGGAAGGAGCAGCGAGCCACGGGTGAACGTCTGCCACTCAGCTCCAGGACTGCGCCAGGGAATGGTGCCACCCACAGTGGGCAGGTCTTCCCACTTTAAGGTTCTCCCAATAGCCTTCCCAGGCTTGTTCAGAGGCCCATCTCTCTGGTAATACTAGATCGTGTCTTGCTGACAGACGACACTGTCTCTAAGCTCCTCGGCTTTTTAGAGCACTCTTGACCCTTTTTTTTTGTATATTTAAAATATACATATTTTTAGCTCAGTGGTTGAGTGCTTGTCTAGATCCACCAAACTTTAAAATCGATCCCAACATGCAAAAAACTCTCATTTTTTTATTTTAAAGATATATTACTAACCAATCAATCTACAAGCCTTGAAACAAGAGACAGTAAAGATCAAAATCCCAGCCAGACATGGTGTCACATGTTTTTAATCTCAACACTCTGGAGACAGAGGCAGGCAGACTTTTAAGAGTTTGAAGCCAGTGTGGTCTACATAGTTACAGGCCAGACAAGGCTTACTTTCTCAATACAAAATAAAATAAAATAAAAATTCCAGTTGGTTGTGGTGGTGCACACCTGACCCTAGCATTTGGGAGGTGAAAGTAGGAAGGTAAGAAATTCTAAGTTATCCTTGGCTACAGTGAGTTTGAGGCCAGCCTGGGATACATTATACCTTGCCTCAAAACAAAGGGGTTACAGAGATGACTCAGGGGATAAAGTGCTTTGCACACACGAGCACCTGAGTTTATATTCCATAAAAAAGCTGGGGTGCGGTGGCCTGTGACCCTAGTGCTGGGAGGATGGAGGCAGACCAATTCTGAGGGCTCACTGGCCCACCTGTTTAGCCAAAACAGTGAACTCTAGGTTCAGTGGGGGACCCTGTCTCAAAAAACAAAGTGTTAAACCCTAGCCTCCATACACATTGCTTCTCTGAGCACATCTACCTATCCACAAGCCATGCCTACCACAGACACAGTAAAACAAGGACCAGCCACAGCGGCGGGAGGTGGGGAACACGGGACACACGAGACACGGACAGACAGATGCACGGACCTGCTTGTGAGCCTAGTAAAGGAGCTAAAGAAAAAAGGTTCAGAAATTCAAGGTCATCCTGGGCTACACGGGATCTTATCTAAAAAAAAAAAATCAAAGTAAAAAGTAATAAAATTTTTATAGGTAGAGAAACAAATGAAAGAGAAAGGAAGGCAGGAAGAGAACGTTGAACTACTCAGCACCTAGGCGGGTGATCCCTTGTGACCACACTCAGCTCTGAAACAGGGCCAGAGGAAGCGGCTGGGATCATCTGACTGACAGTGCCTTGAAAGAGCAGTGACATCTCAACTCATGCTCAGATGCCAGTCACGTCCCTGCAGCCAGGACTTCAGGGCGAGCGAAGGGAAACAAGGAACTCCATCTTTGGAGACTGGCCCTCCTGTGGCAGCCCTGCAGGGTCATGCTGTGCTCCGGTGCATGAAGCCGCCTCAGCCAGCCTGCGTGGGGTGGGCCAAAGGCATCCCTTCTCTTGTCCAGTGCCCTGTTGTCCGGCTCACCCTGCATAATCATTACTTAAATTACTAGGCTTGTGTCTGCAAAGAACTTGAGGCTTTGACCTTCAGGAACTGAGAGCCTCCAGGGAAGGGCTGTTCTATTTTCAGGATGTGGATAATGAGCGTGAGGAGTAGGCAAGTCTCTCTCCTGACTTTTCCAGCTTGGCGAATCAGGGGATCTGCCTCCCTCCCCCTCTTTCGCCCCTAGTCCTCAATGATTTGGCTTCCCAGAGGAAGCCTGAGCAGGTGCAAGTTTGGGTAAAAGAGGGGGCATGCCCTGCCCCCAGGGCAGCATCCCCAGAGTATCCTGTGCCTATCTGTCCACACTCAGGTGGACACAACCCCAGACAATTAGTACAAAGGCACTGTCTCACGGGGCTCAGGGCCAACCCCGTCTGTCTGCTTTGGGAAACACCCAAGGACACATTTTGAGAAATGTGGAAGTAGAAAACATTTCAAAACAAAAAGCACGGGGAAAACCGTGCACACAGCCGTCCCCTCAGCTTCCAAGCTCTACCCTGGGTTGCGGGGCTGTGGAAGCAGCCCTCTTTCCTTCTGTGGGGGACTCCCCTGCCTGCAGGGGTGCCGGCCCTGCTTCCGGCCTCCCATTTCTAGGACCTGCCTGAGTCGGGTGGCCTGACACAGCTTCTCTTTCCTCAGGAGGTAAGATCAGCAGACTAGGATGCCTGCGCAAACATCCAGGAAACATTCATCCTGCTTGTATCCAGGATGTGGGGCTGGGCAAAGGCCAGACGGCAGCCGACTTCAAGCCCAAATGGAAGGTGATGTCAGAGAGAGTCCAAGGAAGGTTTCCACTGAGTAACTCTTCTCAGGGTCTGTGGCTGGGAGTCTGGTCAGCCTGGTCCAGTTTTGTCACAGAAGAATAGAGCAGCTGGGCTTCCAAGTCCCACGAGAGGTGGCGGCAAAGCCACGGAGTTCCGTTGGTGCCTGGGGGTGGGGTGGCAGGCAGTGCTCAGGGTGAAGCCTGCAAAGCAGGGTGGGGGAATTGTGCCAGGCTGAGAATGGAACGGCTGTGCCAGGCTGAGAATGGAATGCTGGGCCGTTTCCAGCCCCTTCCTCAGGTAAAAAGTTGGGGTTCTGCAAGCCTGTTAGTACTATGTTTAGCAAAGACACCAGTTCCTCCCTTTTGGGTAATTTTTTAGAAATAGAAACCATTTTTTCAGCCCCAGCAAGATTGATTCTAGCCCTGCTCGATATAAATTCTTATTTTGGGGGAAAAGTAAGGCCTTGGTTTGTGTTTGTTTGGGTAAAACCAGAGGAGGGAGGAGTTGGGAAAGAAGGCTCTGGAGCCAAGTGAGGACAGGGTTACTACATTATTTCCATTTCTAGCTGTGGTTAGCGAAACCCTGGCCCCTAAAAACGTCCCCACCACAGTCCCAGGAGCCCGCGGTTGAACATGATTCGTTCTGTGCAGAAGGGACTTTGCAGATGTGACTAGGAATCTGGAGGTGGCCTGGGAGTAGTGCACGCACCTTTAATCCCAGCACTTGGGAGGAGGAAGCAAGATCCAGGAAAGCCAGAGATACATGGTGAGACCCTGTCTCAAATTAAATAAACAAAACAACAAAAAGAATCTGGATGTGGAGAGAGGGTAGGGCTAGACTTCAGCTGGAAGAGTCCTTATGAAGCATGAAAGAAGATTTGGGTTCTAGCGCATGTACTATGTAAACTGGGTGTGATGTCGCATGCCTATATTCCAATACTTGAGAAATGGATGCACGAGGAACAAGAATTCAAGGCTATCCTTGAGACCAGTTTGGGGTACACGAGGAGGAGTCTGGAGACAGAAATTTATCTGGGGGCACCTGGCAGGGTCAATGATCCCAGGGACCTTGCAAGAGACAGGGAGAAGGAAGGAAGGGATTTTGAAATAAAATCTGAAGCCAGGCAGTGGTGGTGCACACCTTTAATCCCAGCACTCGAGAGGCAGAGGCAGGCGGATCTCTCTGAATTCGAGGTTTGTCTGGGCTACAGAGCAAGTTCCAGGACAGGCCCTAAAGCTACAGAGAAACCTTGTCTCAAAAAAGCAAAATAAATAAATATAAAAAGAAAGAAAATACATTCTGAAGATGTATCAATTACTGGCTTTGGTCATGAAGGGTCCTTGTACCAAGGAATGCAGCCTAAGGAAAAGGCTGGGCTCCACAGACCACAGGTCCACTGTGGACTTTGGCCTCCAGAACTGTAAGAATAAATTTGTGTTAAGCCTGAGTTGCTGTGAAGATATGTCATGTAGCATCCAATGCAAAACTCAGCTTAGCTCCTCCAGGGACTGGGGAACAATCCATCTGCTCAGGAAGCTGGAGATGTCCTAAGCCAAGGGAGAAGCCAGGATCTGAAGGTCAAGGAAGCCGGGATCTGAAGGTCAAGGTAGCCAAAATAGCGCAGGAGCCTGGCTGCCTGCAGATACATGCAATACTCGCACCTGGGCCATGCTTGGGAAGAAGGTGGCAGGCTTGTCTTCCAGGCACCCCCTTTCTCCTGAACCCCCAGGCACTATTCATATCAGTTCCCCCTTTTAGGATGCCCAGTGTTGTTATATCTTTCCACTGAAGGAATAAAACCTTGATTCATAATGGTCCTAAGAGCTTACGAGGCTCCTCGCCCAATCCTTCAAGCTTGGGGAGGAGCGTTTCCAGACAAGGTAATGAAGGACACTTCTTTGTCTAACCAATACATCTTGGGCTGGGAGTGTAGCTCAGGCAGAGTATTCCCAAGGGCCAGGATTTAATCTCTAGTGCCACATAGAGGCATTTTATTATAGAAAATATTTTCAGGGGTTGGAGCTCAGTGGGTTAAATGCTAGCTGTGCCAGCATGAAATCCTGAGTTCAGATTTCCAGCATACGTGTAAAACTTGAGTATGTGGGAACATGCCTGAGACCTCAGCTCTGGAGCTGGGATGGGGATTGAAAGGTAGATTCCAGAGGCATGCTGGCCGACCAGTTTAGCTGAAACTAGCTCTAGTTTCAAAGAGATAAGCTGTCTCAAAAATAAGTACAGCTGTGGGGAGGTGGTGGCGCACACCTTTAATCCCAGCACTCGGAGGCAAAGGCAGGCAGATCTCTGTGAGTTTGAGGCCAGCCTGGTCTACAAGAGCTAGTTCTAGGACAGCTAAGAGCTGTTACACAGAGAAACCTTGCCTTGAAAAACCGAAAACCAAAACAAAACAAAAAACAAAAGAGGTAGAACTGGTATGGTGGCAGGTGCACGTCTTTAACGCCAGCACCGGGGCAGATGCATCTCCGAGCTCAAGGCCAGCCTGGTCTACATAGCAAGTTCCAGGCCAGCCAGAGCTACAGTTAGACACTGTCTCGAAAACAAACGGAGATTGACTAGAACCGACCTTTGCCTTTCACACAGGTGCATGAACAGGTGAGCGTGCCTAACCTCAAAAACATTGTCTGTCTGTATGACTACATAAACAATCTAAGAGGACAGAGGTGACGCTAGAGGAAGAGGAAGAGACTAGGGCAATCACAAACAGGTCAAGGAACCCCAAAGACTGTAGGCAGAAATCAGGAGCATCCTCCGATTTACCCTCCCCCAAACCTCAGGAGACACCAGGCCTGCTGACACAGGGAGATGCTTTTCTGAGCCACCGGGATGTTTAGGCAGGTGGCTGGGATCAGCAAAGTGGCACACCTGTGGGCGTTCAGATTCCAGAGTGTTCTGGAATCCTAATGATCCTGAGGTGTAGTCCAGGTCAACAAGGCCGAGAGGTAAGGGTATATGGGAAACTGAGTCCAAACACCCAGGGGGCCTGGGTCCCAGCTGCAGCAAGGTGGCCCAGGAGGACAAGGAGAGTTCCTAAGAGGTTGTCTTAATCAGTGTTGTTTTGTTTTGTTTTGAAATGTATGAGCTTAAGCCGGGCGGTGGTGGTGCAGTCCTTTAATCCCAGCACTCGGGAGGAAGAGGCAGGCGGATCTCTGTGAGTTCGAGACCAGCCTGGTCTACAAGAGCTAGTGCCAGGACAGGATCCAAAGCTACAGAGAAACCCTGTCTCAAAAAAACAAAATAAAACAAAATAAAGAGAGAGAGAGAGAGAGAGAGAAAGAGATCATAACAATGGCAACCCTTCTAAAAGAAAGCATTTAACTGGGGCTGGCTTAATGTTTCAGAAGTTAGTCCCTTATCCGCGTGGCGGGAGCATGGTGGCACACAGGCAGGCATGGTGCTGGGGAAGGAGCTGAGAGCTCTGAGAACACTGGGACTGGATGGGGCTTTTGAAACCCCAAAGGCCACACTTCCTAATGCACTCAAATAGATGAGCCTCGGGGGACCATTTCTATTCAAACCATCAGAGAGGTAGAGCCAGGGTTGCCCCCAGACAGTTACAGCAGTGGAAGCATCCCACAGAAGCGGAAATCCAGGTGAAGTCTACACTCCAATACACAGCCAGGCATCCTGCACAGCCTCTCTGGGCCTCCACACCTCCCTATGTGGCCCGTGGCACCCCCAAGCCAATGCCTGGCATGGCCATCACGCAACAGCATCTGGGAACAATCAGAATGGAAAAGCCACACGTCGGACAATCTGGGAACGCAGTCTTACCGGTTTCAGAGGTGAACGTTTCCTTTCTCTTGCAACCTCCCAGGCAGCGACAGTAAAAACAGAACGAATCTGAGGCCCAGAAGGCCTGCACTTGAGGAGTTGAACTCACCAGGGAAGCTGAGCATGGTGTATATGCCTGTGATCCCAGCACTCAGGAGGCTGAGACAGGAGGATTGCCTTGAGTTTGAGGCTAGACCCGGGGCTAGTTCACAGTACCCATATGGAGACTCACCACTGTACATAACTTCAGTTCCAGGAGATCCCATGCCTCTTCTGACCTCCACAGGCACCAGGCACGCATGTGCACATGTGGTGCACATGCAGAGATGCAGGCAAAGCACCCACATACATAAACTAAGTGGATCTACAAATGTTTTTAAAATTTTGAAACAAAACAATTGTCAAGGACAGGGAGAGTGACTCAGTTGGTCTCGTGCTGGCCTCATATGCACAAAGCCCTGGGTTTGATTGGCAGCATTACATGGGCTTGATGTGGTAGGATAAACCTGTGATCCGAACACTAGGAAGGTGGAGGCAGGAAGGTCAGGAAAGCTACGTAGCAAGTTCAGGGACAGCCTAGGATACAAAGCCCTGTCTCAAAGGACCAAATGCCGTAAAAATAAAATAAAATAAAAATCACCCAGGGGAGGTAGCTTCAGGCATGGTGGGTGAGGTGCCAGGCATCCCGACCTAAGGAAAACAACCAGGGCCAGTGATGACTCTGCAGGTAAAGATCATCACTCTGCCACCAAGCCTGACTCCCCGAGGGATTCTCACGATGCAGAGGACAGGAAAGTAGTCCTTTGATGTCTACACTCACACTATGGCACGCCAGCGCACCTGCGCGCGTGCGCGCACACACACACACACACACAAACATGTAAATAACAAAAAACATTTACATGTTTGGTCACCTGGTAGCCTTGAGTTCCTGGGGTGCAGAGGCCAGGTCTAGTGACTTCTTGCTTGTCTCCTCTATGGCCTGAGGTAGGGGGCAGTGGGAAAAACATCTTAGATATTTTCTTTTCTGGAAAAGCCATGCAGGGAGAAAAACAAAGTCTTTATCTAAAAAAAGAAAAGAGTCTTTATCTACCTGGAGAGGCGGTTGAGGTTGAACAATCCACCAGGCTAACAGATACCCAGATCCCCTCTGGAGGGACGTGACCTCACAGACTTGGGGAGGGCTCACGTTTGTTCTCAGCTGTGTTGGGAATTGGCTTGACAGCTCCACTGAGATCCTTAACCCCTCAGGGTTTCGGTTCCTTCAAGTTTCACAAACACAAACCAATCTTTTTATTGTTGTTGTTTTGTTTTTTGAGACGGGTTTCTCTGTAGCTTTGGAGCCTGTCCTGGAACTAGCTCTTGTAGACCAGAGCTGGCCTCTAACTCATAGGGATCCGCCTGCCTCGGCCTCCCGAGTGCTGGGATTAAAGGCAGGCACCACCACTACATGGTGGAACTAACTCTTGTAGACCAGAGCTGGCCTCAAACTCACAGAGATCCACCTGCCTCTGCCTCCCTGAGTGCTGGGATTAAAGGCGTGTGCCACCACCATCCGGCTCACAAACCAACATCTTGTTCATGTCTAGTCCTGGATCCGGGGCCAGGGGTGCAGTCCCACGGTTTCTGGAGTTAGGATAAAGTTCTTTAGAAAGGGATGGTGTCTAGAAAGGCTGTCCAGGATGGGGGAGGGTAAGGAGAACAAGAGAGGCAAAGGCCAAAGAGGTGAGGAGGCCAGGGGATGAGGCAGCAGGGAGTACAGAGGAGCCATTGTGCAGACTGGAACCCCCCTCCCACCGGATCTTCACAGTCAGGAGGGGAACTGGCCCTGAGGCCCAGGGATAAAGAGCCTTGCAGGCTGAGTCTGCTTCTCTCACCAATTCAGGTCTTCCTTCAACCTCGTCCCAGCGGGCCGGCAGTCTGAGAGGATCCAGCCCCACGCCTCAAGGAAAAGCGCGACCCTGCTCCAGGTCAGCATTTAGAGCATGGATTTACACGCAGCCCGGTCTTCCCTTTTCCATGCCTCAGTTTCCCCTCTTCAGTTGCTAACAACTAGCTTTTCAGGCTTGGTAGACAGTCCTTCCCCCCCAAAATGTGGGAGAGAGAGAGAGTAGGATTCTGGGCAGCCAGCCCCTCCGAGCTCGAAATCTCGTGGGGGGGCGGATAGCTTCCTGAGTTTGCTAGATGCCAAAGCCAACCTGGACTCTACATCTCTGGAAAGGGGTGGGACAGGACAGAAAGAGGAGCGAGCAGCAGTAAGATCTGGCTGAGCCCCCTCCTCCCACCACGGCTCGCTCGCGTCCTCTTAGCGCGTGACCGCGGCACTGCGGCTGCAGAGCCGCCATCCCCTGTCCGCGCTGGATTCCTGGGGTGTGAGGTGGGAAGCCGGAGATGGGGTGGGTGCAGGACCAGATCTCCGTGGCCACGCGCGGGGGCACTGAGGGTGGATGATGACGACCGTGCTTCCTCCAACTCCTCTAGTTTTTTGTTTCCGGGAGTTTCTCCACCCGCGAGTGTGTCGCTGAGTCACCTTCTCGGAAGGCTCGGGTCAGGCTGTCCCGGGGCGGTGCAGAGCCAAGGTACATAATTGCAGAGACGCGTGCGGAACCGCAGGTTCAGCCTGCGTTCCCTGGCCAGCCCGGGGACCCCTAAAATAGTGAGAAACTCGGTTGGGAACTCAGGAGTCCGCTGGGAGAGAAGCCACCTTCAAGGCGTGACCCAGTTCACTGCAACGCCTTGTTATCTGCTCCCCTGCTCCTCCGGAACTCGCCGCTTCTGGACTTTAAGAAGGCGATGCAAAGAGAGAGGTGTGTGGGGTCGCGCGGGGGCCGGTGTGGGCGTGCGAGCCCTCCGCATCTGGAGCCAGACCATTGCAACTTCCTTCCTCCGCGGGTCTGGTGTCTGTTTTGGTCCTGCTTGGGTAGGTCACCGAGTCGGACTTGGGGGCTTCATTTTCCCAGTCTCCGAGAATAATCTTCCAGAAATTTAACCCGGGTTAATTATGGACCCCCTTAGGTCATTTGCCGTGAAATATATCACTTACACAACGACCCATGCGTCCTGTTTATCTCCACCGAAGCGCATACTCCCGGGCGCGTGCGTCTTCACTAGAAACTTGCCCGAGGGGGTGGGGAGCTGTGGACCACGCCCCCATGCTTGCCCCTCCAATCCCGATGAGAGCCCCCCAGTGCCCCTGTCCACGCTGTTGGGTTTCTCCAGTTGGTGAGGATCGTGGATCCGGATCATCCGCTGCAGGCAGCTGCCCAGGCCTCGACAGTTTTCCCTGGGGGAAAGGCTCCAACTTTGGAGGTTGCTGAGGAGGCTCCCTCCTCCGGACTTCGTGCTCCAGCTAGGAGTCCCCAAACCGGTTCAGCTTTCTCCCGGAAGGCATAACAAACTGCTTCGGGTTCGGGTTCGGCGGCTGAGTGGTCCAGCGGCTGCGTCTGGAAGCTAAAAGTAAATCCACCACGGAGGAACAGGGGAGCAAGAGAAGCTTGCGGGTGGCGGGTGACCCGACCTGGCCCAGAGTTAGGACAGCAGGAAGGATCTGGGTGTGTAATTCTCTGATCAGGCTGGGGCTAGGCGATGCCAAAAAGGCGCTACTCCCTACTGTGAGCAGTGGTTGAGGTGCAGTCCAGGGTCCTCAGCGAGAGCGCGGAACCACGCGCCCCCGAGGCCCACTCTGATGCTGGGCGCGGGGATCTGGGCTGCGCCCTCCCTTTGGACGCTCTGCTTAAAGCCGTGCTCGGAACTCCACGCCTCGTTGGTTTCCTGAGCTGTTCCTCCAGCTTGTCCTCGACAGGGGTGCACAATCGAGTCCAGGGATCCAGTCCCCCACCCCCAACATCTGCACGTGGCCGAGCCGTGGGCGGCGGCGACCGTGTTGCGGGCGGCACTGTGATGATCCCGGGCGGGTGGGGGACCAGGGCGGCGCGCTGCGCCGGTTCCACCCAGGAGAGCCCAAGGCACGCGGGGCGTGGCCAGGCTGGCGCAGAAACTCAGCGTCCTCCCCGCGCCGCAGCCAAGTTGAGCGAAAAGTTTGAGACCGGAGGGGAACGATCCCTGGGAGTCGGTGCCAACCCTGTGCTTCAGTTGTCCCTCAGTCGCGAGGTTGAGCCCAGAGGAGCTGCTTTCCGCCACAGGCCGCTAGAGGGACCGACTGGGTAGGGACGTCCCCCACACCCCCGCCCTCCCGTAGTTGGCTGTGCCTTCGTGGGCCCGCCAGGGAGACCGCCACATGCCTGTGCCCTCAGTGCACACTTGTGCTGGGGCAGGACAGAAGGCAGCCGTGGGTCCATCCAGCTCGGGCTGGCTCCTGCGGGACCTGGGCACTGTTCTCACGAGAGCAGCGCGCACCCCTTTTGGAGCCTCGGAGACGCAGCGGCTTCGGAGTTCAAGCGGGGGACGCGGCGACTGGGCCAGAGTGAGCGCCTCGCAACGCCAGTTCTGGGAATTTTTTGCAATGGGACTCTCCACCAACCCCAAGGGGTGAAGAGCTGGCCCGACGAAGGGAGCCACGGGTCACTGACTCATTCGTCGGGCCGGAATCCAGAGTCCCCCGGAACGGAACGTTCGTGGGGTGGGAGATCCGATTGGAAAGCTTGATTCTGGACGCATGGGGCTCTGTGATTCCGTAGCATGCAGCTCCCTCTGCGTGGTCTAGGAGCTCTGGCTGGGCACCCTGCCCCACATGCACAGAGCCCAGGCAGCGAACCCCACCAACACTGTCTCCTCCTGTCCCTCAGATCTGGCCGCCTCGGGGAATGACGGGGCCGCTCTCAGAGCCCAGGGAGGTGGAGAGGGCGAGCCCCACAGCCAGTCGCCAGACACCCTCCTGGGCAACACCGATAAGGAGCTGAATACAGGAGTCGCCTTCACCCCTAGCAGCGTCGGGACAGCGCCGGTGGCCCCTTGTCAGCGGGAGCCCCGGGACCTGGCTATGGAACCAGGTTTGTGGGGTGCCTGTCTGGGAAAAGCTAAAGAAATAGATCCCTTTGACCAATAAATAAATGATAGACCATAGAAAGCCTAGGGTCACTCGAGAGAAACATTTTATCCCGCAAGGCCAGAAGTCGTCTGGCCCTGAGCCAAAGAAAGAGGTATCGCGGTGTCCCACTCTGAGACAACCTGTGGGAGGCCGCTTCCTCTAGCAGAGCTATTACCCAAGTATTGGGCTCCTCCGGTCATGTCACTGCAGCTCTTCCCCCCTCTAGCGGCTGGTTGGGGACATTGCCATTCCTCTTTTCTTTCTTTCCTTTTCTCTCTCTTCCTCTTTCTTTTCTTCCTTTCTTCCCTTCTTTCTTTCTTTCCCTCTCTCCCTCTTCTTTCTTTCTCCCTCTTGCTTCTTTCTTTTCCCCCTGCCTCCCTCCCTTCTTCTTTCTCTCCCTCCATCCCTCCCTCCTTTTCGAGACAGGTTTCTCTATGTAGCACTGGCCATCCTGGAACTCACTCTATAGATCAGGATTAGGCTGGCCTTGAACTCAGAGATTCACCTGCCTCTGCCTCCCGAGTACTGCGATTAAAGGTGTGCGTCACCACTGCCAGGCTGTTTTCATTTAAAGGTTTGATTTTTATGTGTATGAGTGTTTTGATAGCATGTGTGTATGTATGTATGTGTGTGTACCCATATGTGTGCTTGGTGCCTTTGAAGGTCAGAAAAGAGCGTAGGATCCCCTGGGACTGGAGTTTGGGGCCATTGTGAATCACCCACCATCCAGGTGCTGGAACCGAACCTGGATCCTCAGCCAGTGCTTCTAATTCCTGAGTCCTCTCTGCAGCCCTGGTTTTTTGTTTGTTTGTTTGTTTGTTTTTTTATAGCAGGCTGCCCGAGGGGATTGCTCCCACGGCCCTGCAGAGTGCTGGTGCTGCTGAACCCCCGGAGCGGCAAGGGCAAGGCTCTGCATCTCTTCCAGAGATTTGTGCAACCCCTCCTGGAGGAGGCTGAAGTATCCTTCAAACTTACACTCACTGGTGAGTACTGTCCCTAGGGGGTGAAGGGAGCATTTTCTGCCAGAAAGCCAGCTCTGAGAGCATCAAATCCTCCCCCAGAACGGCAGAACCATGCCAGGGAGCTGGTGTGTGCAGAGGAACTGGACCACTGGGATGCCCTGGTGGTCATGTCTGGTGATGGTCTGGTGCACGAGGTAAGAACTGAGCTGGAGGATGGCCCAGAGGGTTTGGGATAGTGTTTCCTGGACTGAAGCCACTCTGCTTTAACAGGTGGTGAATGGGCTGATGTCACGGCCTGACTGGGAGATTGCCATCCGGAAGCCCCTGTGTAGCCTCCCCGGAGGCTCTGGCAACGCGCTGGCGGCTTCCTTGAACTACTATGCTGGGTAACAGCTGAGGGTCCAAGCAGGCCATGTCCCCTACCACCAGGTTTTCCAAGTTTCTTCTGGAGCCGCATCCTCGGTTTACTGGCCCTAGAGAGTCTCCCTCTGCGGTCACTGGCTCCACTAACTCCCTAGGTCCGCCATTGCTTTGCTAGCTCCCACTCCCCCAAAAGGTCTAAAAGGGGATGCATGAGGGCTCCTGCCCGTTCCATCTGAACTTTAACCCTGCAGGTACGAGCAGGTGACTAGTGAAGCCCTCCTGACCAACTGCACGCTGCTTTTATGCCGCCGACACCTGTCGCCCATGAATCTGTTGTCACTGCACACCGCTTCCGGACTGCAGCTCTATTCTGTGCTCAGCCTGTCCTGGGGCTTCGTTGCTGATGTGGACCTGGAGACTGAGAAATACAGGCGCTTGGGGGAGATTCGTTTCACAATGGGGACCATCTTTCGCCTAGCAACCCTGCAAATCTACCATGGCCAACTGGCCTACCTTCCTGTAGGAAATGCTGCCTCTGAGAAGCCTGCTACTCCGGCACGGGCGCAGAAGGGCCCTGTGGACACATACCTCGTTCCCCTGGAAGAGCCGGTGCCTTCTCACTGGACCGTGGTGCCAGAACAGGATTTCGTCCTGGTGCTGGTACTGCTACATACCCACCTGAGCACCGAGATGTTCGCGGCACCCATGGGCCGTTGTGAGGCTGGCGTTATGCATCTGTTCTATGTGCGTGCAGGGGTGTCAAGGGCCACGCTACTGCGCCTCTTCCTGGCCATGCAGAAGGGCAAGCATATGGAGTATAACTGCCCATACTTGGTGCACGTGCCTGTGGTTGCCTTCCGCCTGGAGCCCAAAAACCAGAGGGGCGTGTTTTCCGTCGATGGGGAGTTGATGATATGTGAAGCGGTGCAGGGCCAAGTGCACCCAAACTATCTTTGGATGGCTTGTGGCAGCAGAGATGCCCCGTCCAGCTGGGAGCCCCAGCAGAGGTCATCACCAGAAAAACCATTATGATTCCCTGGTTCTGTGCCTTTGTCCATGTCTACACTGAGATGGGACCCTTTCCTGCATCCATCCCCTCATAAGGGAGGCTATCTAAAGCTCACGTGGAGGCGGTAGGGACCCTGTAGAGAAAGCAGGAAGGTGGGGCTGTAAGAAGGGCTCTGCCCCCTAAGTGCTAGAATGTGATGCTGGGCAGGAGCCCTCTGGTTGGGCAGTTGCATATAGAAGGCACTCACCATTGTGCTTGGAGCCCTTCTCTGAGAATCAAATCCAAATAAAAGTGACTTTTCCAATCTGCTGATCCTGTCCTAGGACTGGGAAGAGAATGGGGTTTTACACTAGCAAGGGCTATGAAATTGTACTGGGGATTGAACCCAGGGTCTCTGGCATGCTACGCAAGCACACGATTACTGTTATACGCCCATGACGCAGTCATGTTGGTGTTGGGCACACGGACTCCTTAGGGACCAACAATCAGACTCCCTTCATCTGCGGAGGCCCTCAGAGCCTGGTCAGCTGCCCCAACCCCACATGGGGAGACTGAGGTTCTGCCCTCAGATCCAGTTGGCACTCTGAGTGGACTGAGCAAGGCATCATTTCCTGCGTTAGAAGCCTCAGGGAGATTGGCAAACAGGAGGCAGATCCTGTCGAATGTGGGTGATCACCTGGGTCTGCGTACTAGGCACTGTCAAAGAGATGCTGGTATCTCCTCCTAGCCATTTCCATACAATTCTGCCCTCATTTCAACTGGTCTTGGCGAGTGCTAGAGCCTAAGATGGGGTGGGAGCGGAGTGGGGACATCCCATCATCATGGCTCCAGGGAAACCATTACCTGTGCTGGGTGGACTTTCTAGTGACTGCTTTGGAGTCCCCTATGCTCCTGCGACTAAGCCCTTACCCATGCTCTGCAGCTAAGCCCAGAAAGCTCACTGGCTCCCCAGTGGACCCCAATTTGTTGTCTGGACCTGGAGACTTTGCTAATATCTCTCCAGGGAAGAGATTCTGACATTTCAAACTAAAAAATAACAGGCAGTAGTTACACCCACGACATCTTCCCGAGGCTCACCCAGGGCACCTCGGCCCTTCGCAACTTGTCTTTTAACAGTTCTAGGCAGGAACAGAGGAAGCATCAGGAGAGCAGTAGGTGCCACCTCCCCCAAACTGGGGCAGCCATTCCAGGTTGTAGCCCAGAACAGTGACACCTGCCCCTCGCTAGATTCTGTGACGTCAGCTCCCCCAGAATCTGGAACTCAGCACACTGGTGTCCACTACCCAGTGTCGAGCTGCCTGCCATCAGGACACTTAACTGTCCACCCCACAGACCCCATGGCTGGAGATGAAGGACCCACTGCCAGACTCCATTGAGGAAATGGTACGGGAGGGTGGGTTCTGACACAGAGAAAGCAACAGAGCCTGAATGAATGGCAGAGGCAGGTTTAATGGTGTCGCCTTGTCTTGTTAATGAGCCAGCCCCCCAAAAAATGCACATAAAAAAAGTTTAATCACACAGCACTTTATACAGATATTATAAGCAGCGGGCATTCACATCTCCACATGAACGATGCCCTGGGATGCACAGCCCCACCCGGCACTCATGATATCCGCAAGGTACCAACAGGTTCCTGCTGAGTGTTCCAGTTTCTGGTTCTGTCCTTCCCAAGGCTCTGATGCCCGGCGGTCCTGGCACAGCACAGGCATGGAGCCCACTTAAGGCTGACAAGACGCATCATGCTTTGGCTTTTTTTTTTCTTTTGTCTGTTTTGTTTTTTATTTGTCTTTTTTCTAGTAAGAGTTAGTATCTTTGCTTTTGAGATTATTTTCCCAACCTTAAATATTACATACATACACCAGAAATAACATAGCTGCAATTCGTTCAACAGCATCCTCTCTATCTGGAGCTTCACATTATCAAAAGCTTAGAAACTTGTAAACCTCTGGGCCTGTAGGGGTAGGGGGGAGTTCCTGCTGCCATCCAGCCTCCCTCAGACTGCACTTGTGGAGTCTATAAGCCAAGGCTGACAGGAGCCACTGGATGGGGAGAGGCCCTTGTTGCTGGCCTGGTTTGTGCAGATGCTCCTGTGGTCTCAGCAGGGACAGAACGAGGCTGGATGTAGCAGATGTCAGTACCGCTCACAGAAGCAGGTCTGGACAGGACTGCCGTGTCACTGCCAGCCTGGACTGGAAGAGCAAGGCACCTACAGCCATTTCTTTCCCAGCAGCACCCTGTCCTTAACTCCATATTTATATGTGAGGGCTACCACCTCTCTTGGCTGTTACTTTGAACCTTAGCTTAGTCCCAACCTCTCTTAGAGAGTAAGTTCAACAGGCCTAAGGGCTATAACGCACTGACAGGCCAAAGCCAGCCACAGCTCCAAGAGTTGGAGGTATGGGGGACTAGAGGACCCAGTGTGGCAGCAGGATCTGGGGTGTGGGGAGGCTACAGTCAAGCTGAAGAGGAAAGGGACCGGGAGCACTGCAGGAGCAGCCACACCTCATGCAAGGCACGTCCACCCTCCTGCCATCTGTAGGTTCCTCAACACCCCACCTCTGACCTGAGAAGGGACAGCTAGGGAACAAGTGCCAGGACATTCTGCTGGAGCAACAAGAGGACCAGCAATGGAGGTCCCAGTGCCCCAGGGACCTGCCTTTGAACATGGCTGAGGGACAGAATGCAGCATCTCCTGTCTCAGGACACTTCTTTGCACTTCATCAAACTTGCCGCGGGGAGGAGGGCAGTGGAAGGCTCCAACTGGGGAAGAAGGGGCAGGGAGAGGGGCAAGTTCTCAGGAAGGGAGGGAGCAGGCAGCGGCTGGCCTCTCCCACCATGACACTCCTTTTTCAAGGCCTGGAAACTACTTGTCCTCTGTGCTCTCAGGCATGCCTGCCTCGAGGAGGGCAGCCCGGAACTGTGTCAGGACCCCCCGGATGCTCTTGATGAAGCCCTTGGAAAGCGGGAAGAGGGGGAAGCCGATGTCAGGGTAGCCGCTCTTCTCAGGCAGGAAGCTGCGGTAGCTCTTCCTCCTCCTCTTTGGTCTAACGCTTGGCGGTGCTGACGCATCAAGGGCTGTCTCAGTCTGCCCTGTGTGGTCCCTGCTGGCTGAGGCCGGGCCCTGGGCACCACTCTCAGAGTCTGAGCCCTGGGAGGCCTCCCCAGGGGCCATCCCCACATCCTCAGGCTCTTCTGAGAGTTCAGCTACAGCCAGGGGCTCCAGAGAGCTGCTGTCTTTAGGGATCCCATTGGGCAGTGCCTGGGCCCTCTCTAGCATGGCGTGGGTTTCCAGCCAGGACTCAATGCGGTTCACCAGACGCCAGCCACCCACACTGAAATGCTGCCGAATCTCCTGCTCAAAGACCTCAGGAGGCCGTCGGACCAACTGGGTCATGGACTGCACCACGCGGATCAATGCCATCTCATTGTAGCAGCGACTGTTTTCGTAGCCTTCCTGCAGGCCCCGATCACTATCAAAGCCAGCTTCATTATAGTATGGTTCATTTACCAGGATCAGACCTGCCAGAAAGAGTCCAGTCAGTACGTAAACACACGAGGGCAGGCTGGGGAATAGCCCGTCGGTGTGTCTGCCAGCCCATCGTACCTTGAATAGAGATGAGCACCTGGAGAAGACTGGATTTGCTCGTCCACCTCTCTGTCCCCTGAAACACAAATCGAACCTTCAGGCCTGTCCCAGATGGACATCAGCCCCACTGTGCCACCATCTCCACTAGGGCCCATCCTCACCTTTCCAATCCAGGTACCCAGGAGGCTGACGCACACCTTCCCGTTGTCATACAGGTTGGGGTTCAGGCGGCCACTGCACTGGGAGAGGTAGCAAAAGTGGGGGGGCACCGCTGGGTAGATGTTGGGAAGTTGAATGTCAAACAGGTAGAGGCCATCTTCGTAGGGAGTCCGAGTGGGGCCCTTGATCAGTGCTGAGAAGAGGTCCTGGAAGGGAACACAGACAAGGGCTGGCTTCTGGAGTCTGTGCAGATAGGGCAGGGAGGAAGCAGGACTCCAGAGTCACAGCCATGGAGACAGCTAACCCAAATGTCTGCTTTCACTTCTGGGGGCAGAGGTATAGCCTCACAGCTGGAAGGAAGGTACCGAGGGTTCGAGCTCAACAGCAAGGACTGGCAGAGGCCAGAACTATGACATCCAGGATACAGGTGTTGGTTTCCGTATGTACGTGAATGAGGTCTGGCCAGGGCACCAGAGTAGAGCAGATAGAAGCTGGAAAAATGGAGAGAAAGAAGGACCCTTCCTTCTGTGGGGTTTTGGAGTACCCTGAGGAGATGTCTTGAAGACATGGGGAAAAAAGCATCAACAAAATAAAAAGTAGCCAGGCAGCGGTGGCGCACACCTTTAATTCCAGCACTCGGGAGGCAGAGGCAGGTGGATGGATTTGAGTTCGAGGCCAGCCTGGTCTACAGAGCGAGTTCCAGGACAGGCTCCAAAGCTACAGAGAAACCCTGTCTTGAAAACCAAAACCAAACCAAACAAAGAGTCGGTGCTCTTACGCTCCCTCAGCAGAGCTGGCACCAGCTGAAATTCTCAAAGAACTCTCCCAGGTAAAACAGGTGCCCCTGGGACGCTCAGGTAAGGATGGGTGCCAGCTTCCACCTGCAATCCCAGCACTTGAGAGGCGGAGTCAGGAGCACCGTGAGCTCCTGACATCAGTCTACAGGGCAGCTGGGAAGACCAACCGCAAAGGGACCATTTGCTGTGCTGACACGGCGGGGGGGGGGGGGGGGGGGGGGGGGGGGGGGGGGGGGGGGGGGGGGGGGGGGGGGGGGGGGGGGGGCAGCGCTGTCACAGACAAGTTCCCTGGGAGGGGCTGAGAGTGAGGAGAGGCCTGCTCCTCTGCGGCTCTAGTATTACAAGGGTTCAAAGCTACTCATGTTTGTTGTTTTCTGTGCAGTCCTGGAACCTGCTTTATAGACCAGGCTGGTCTTGACTCCAAATGTCCATCTGCCTCTGCCTCCTGACCGTTGGGATTAAAGGTGTGCGCCAATCACTTGGTTACATTTTAGAGGAAGGACCACCTGGCCCCTCAAATGTGCCCATGTGGCTGTAGAACTCCATTCTGGGACCATCCCTGGAAACATGGCAAGGTAAGTGATGCTAGACCTTAGTGCCCAATGCTACCTATTTCTGCCTCCCCAAGTTCCCAGCAGCCCACTTGCCATTCTGTCCTCAAATGTCTTGACCATGATGCCATCGGGCAGTGAGGTGGCCAGCAGAGCCATCTCCTTTCGCACTGTGCTGAAGAACTTCTTGGCTTCTGGAGGCTGGAACTCAATCTTCTTGAAAGAGTGGTTTGCTGCAAGGAGAGACAACAGTCAGGCCCTGACCTGAAGCCCATCAGCTCCAGACAAACCCACACTGCCCTGGAGTACGGCTTGGACAGCTGCTGCTTGGAAGACTCTAGATGGTGAGGGAACCCAGGTGCTATCCCTTAGGGCAGGGCAGGGGTGGGGCCTCCGGGTGCAGAAACAGAAATCCTGGGGAGGATGAAGAAGGACAACAGCCATTCACGCTGACTCACAGGGTGCAAACTCCAGCACAGAAAACACTTCGCCCTTGGCACTGGTAAAGGTGACACCAGGTTTGCCACCACACTGTTGACAGAGCACAGGAGTCTCACTGGGCCACTCAGCCTTCACTGGTGACTGTGCCTCTGTTTTATCTTCCTTGCGTTCTGTGTCGGGCACCGCCTCCATCTTCTCCTCCTCGGCAATGGCCACGTTGTCTAAGGTCTTCTTAAGGTTCTCCTGTAGCTTCTTGATGTCGTCCAAAAACTTCTTCTCCCGGGTCGGCTTCTCCGGCTCCACTGTGGGTGAGGTGGGAGACCCTGTGAGCAGCTGCTCCACGGTCATGTTCTTGAGGCTCTCCAGGATCTTGATGGCCTCCTTCAGCTCCCGGAAACTCTTGGGGGGCCCATCCTTGCCAGCTTTCTCCATCAGCCCTGCCACGGGGGCAGCCATGGCCACGGCTCCCTGGATGGCAGCTGTGGCTGCCTCTTCACTGATTACAACCCCCTTGTCCTCCTCAGGGGCTGCTGGCTGCTCTGTGGGGAGGATGGCGAGGTCTTCTATCTTGGGGTGCTCGTCATCCACCAGCCCATTGTCCGTCTCCCAGCTGTCGCTGTCGTCTTCCCACTCGTCAGAAGATGCCCCGCTGGTGCTGCCTTCTACCGAATCGTAGTCGGACTCCTCGATCTCGGACTCGATATTGTATAAGTGCTGGGGGCAGAAGACAAACATTCAGACAGAACTCTGGCCCCTTTTGCTCTTGTTAATGACTCACTGCAGCCTTGCTGACCCCTCCCCCTTCTCTGTTCTCAACTTTGCATCTGAAGCCCTGTCCATGCTACAAGATTCCAGTTGTCTGCAAGGGGCCCTTTGCCCACCTTCTACCCCAAGCTTTACACGAAGTCCAGTTAATGCTACCTTCTCTCAGGCTCTGGGCAGTGAGGGGCACAAGGGGGTAAGCCTCAGCAAAGCCAGCCCACCTACAGGACTCGGGCTGGCAAGTGGGTCACCTGGCTGGCAGGTGAAGCAGGTGCGCTAGAGTTGATCACACTGTGCCCTGCTCTCCCCTAGAATGGCTGCCAAGGTAAGGGACAAGCCATTCTCTGCCTCCCTTGGCCTACCCTCTTGTGTGCACCAGGAAAGGAGAGTTGGACTATGGGGTCGGCTAAGAGTGGAAGAGGGAAAGGGGACCAGGTAGGGACAACTGAACTGAGGCCCTTCTGTATCTTTCAACAGTTATCCTAGAAACAGCGGCAGGACAGACCCCACATGGCTCAACATAGTGTGGGGGACTCTAGAGCAATCTAGAAGTTTGGGAACCTCACACCTCTGGGATCCAATCCTGGGAGCTAATGAGCGAAGACTAGAGAGCCACCTTCAGGGGAGCGAGCAGCCTGGGAGGCTCTCGCCCATCTTACCTGTGGTAGGATGATGGTTTTTGAGTTGTCAGCCCATACCACTTCCACCTTGCTACTGACGTCTACTCGGGCCACTTGACCCACTGATGGCTGAAGGGCAAAGGGGACAGAGTCAACTGGGTGGTAAGCTGTGAAGCCCCAGGTTCCCCATCCACGGCACCCATTCTCTGGCCAGGCAGCAAATACTAAGTGGCCTTTCTGAGACCGCAGCAAGTCTCTCTCCACAGGCACTGCTCTTACCTCTCTGGCTCTGCACTCTTCCCAGTGTGGGTATCCTGAATTCAGGGTTTGCTTCTGCCCCTCTGTCTAGAATCTGTCTTGCCTTCTCCCAATATCCCTCCCCCTCTTTGCTCAAGGTCTGTCTCAAGTTCCATTTCCAAACCTGCGTAGTCTCTGCTGCAGTTGACTGTGTGGTACTCACAGCTGCAACGGAGTGTAACCCCTCTAGGGAACGACTGGCAGGGTCTAAGAGGCCCGAGTCCAGCAGGTGCCTGGGCTGCCTGTCTGTAATGCAGGCCATGCCAGCCATCCTGAGACACTGAGCTGTAAGACTTCTAGGACTTATCTCCTGAAGCCAGCTGGTGGCAGTGTCAGGAAGCACAGGCACTGCCCAGCACATGAACTTGGAGAGCATACCTACCTCATCCTCCTTGGGCAGAGCCCCATCCTCAGTGTTACCAATGCGGATGACAATGTCAGTCGTGCGGAAGCGAAAGTCAGGGTGGTCAGCAATGTCATAGACACTCACATCCTCCTCTTCTCCAATGAGCTATGGCATAAACCAAGTTGGCATGAGCCAGGGCCTCACCCCTTTCCCTGGAGCCCCCCGAAAAGCAGCAGGTCAGCAAGCTCACCTCCACATCATCCCCAGTAGGCCGCAGCTTGAACCATTTCACCATGCAGGTACGGCCAACATGGTCCCCGGATTGCACCACACCATAGACAGCAGGGTCTGGGCAGCTCTGGACTAGGGAAACCAGAAGGGACGTGACTACCTGAGAAGCCCTGGGGGCCTGCCTGCAACCACACAGGCTTCCCCTGGCCTGCTAAGGAGACCTTCAAAAAGTACTCCTAGAGCCCAAGTCCCATCTCCACTGAACCCTGACCCTGTCCAGAGTATCCCATTGACCACCCTGAGGCTCAGCACTACCTCGCTTGTCTACCACGAAGTCTCCAGGGCAGAATTCGTTGTTGTCCAGGTGGTGCACTGGGAAGAGGTCGTTGGAGCGGATGTTGCATTCCACAGAACCATCCTGCCACATCACATCAGCTGAGGTCATCGTAGTCACAACCTCCACGGCCACCCTGCCAAGTACAGGCCCATGAGCCAGGCGACACAAATATGCTTCTTGGAGAGAGAGGAGCTGACCTTCCACCACTTCCAGGCCTACCTGAGTCAAGTAGGCAGGTGAGTGTCCGGTGTGTCTAAAGCTTACCTGCGCCCCAAGCGTGACACATTCTTTGGGGACAGTACCCGTAAGGGAGAACTCAGGCAAATGTGGTTCCAGGAAGCCACTACACTGCACTCCAACAGTCTACCAGGGCCTACCCTAGGCACCATCCCTGGGGATGGGAGCACCATGAGCTCTGACAAGGCACACAGAGCTACTGAGTACACGTGTGAGCTCTTTCCTGGGCCCTGGCTGGGCGCTGCAGGACGACGAACACTCGGAATTTACCTGTCTCCAGGCTTGAAGTCCCGGGTAATCTTATTCTTCTTCCTCTTATGTTTTCGCTTCAAGTTTTTGATGGACAAGGGAATACTCTTTTTACGACTAGAGCCACTGCCGCTCTGGGAGGAGGTCGTGGAGCTGGCGGAGGAGGTGACGGAGCTGGTGTCGTCTGTGTCGTCGGCAGCCTCGTCGTCTGCGTCCTGCTCCGCGGAGTGCAGCCCGTCGTCTCCACCCTCCTTCAGCAGGAAGGGGGGCAACGGCTCGCTGGCCTCCTGAGGCTCCTCTACCCCCTCGTCCTGCATCTCCACTGGGCTGGCTGATCCATCAGGTTGTTCCTCGGGGCTAGGGGACCCTACTTCGCTCTTTGCTCTGGCTTCCCCTTTCTTGTCTGGGTCCTCCATGGAATGGTCCTTAGGACACTGGGTATCAGGGGCGCAGGACATGATCCTCACGACCTGCTTCTTCAACAGGCGCTTCACCTACAAGAGCAGAGCAAAGGCGAGAGGGTTGTGGAGTAAGGCAGGCAGGGGCCCACCCTGGCCCCAGGCGTTTGTCTTGGGGGGGGGGTTGAGCTATAAACACCTAAGTGGCCAGCAAGGGTCCTCATGGCTGCCCCAAGGCCTAGAGCCAAGACCCACCTTGCTGGCTGTGGAAATGGCTCACGGCCAGTTCCGTGAGTGCCCACAACCACCCGCTTCAAGGACATACCTTCTTGGCCATAGAGCCCTCCCCCTGGGCGCAGTTTTTTTCTGGACATTCCCAGGCAATCTTGGCCGGCTCTACCTTGGCTGGGAAGACATATAGACAGCGTTCCCCAAGCTGCCGCTGAGCATGGTCAAAGCATCCGAGACGCTTCACCCTGCAGAGAAAAAAAAAAAAATGGGAGCTTGGATGGACTTCTGAGAGGTCGGTGGGAGGCTTGGCCCCCTCATGCATTTATGGCCCCACCAAGACATGCCCGGGTGAGTTCCTGGGGTTTTGGGGGTAGGGGCATGCTTACCTGCCTAGGTTTTCCTGAGTGATGACAGAAGGTGGGGGGCTAACGCTGTCCGTGCCCCCAGGGCAGAAACTCTTGGTAATCCATGTGACTTTCAACTCCACAACTTGAACCTGGGGATAGTTGAGTGGGACAGGGGTGTAGTCAGAGATAGACTTTCAAGGCCTGCAGCACCACATTCAGAAATACTGTGGCCACCCACACATTAGGAGTCATGATCCCTCCACTCTCCCTGAGCAGAGCAAGGGGAGGGTTTCTGCCAATCAGCTATCCCGCAACTAGAGCCTAGGTGGCTCTACGCCCAAACCCCTTTCAGGTCACCAGGGTTTGGGTCCAGAGGAGCAGGTAAGCAGCTTAGCCCCAGGGCCTACAACTTGGCCCTCGCCCTACCGGTTATGCCCCTACCTCCTCCACCACCACACGGAACTTGCTCTTGGTGCTGAGTACAGGCTTGACCCCTGACAGCCACTGGACACTGGAGAAGATCTTAGCAGGGCCAATAAGCACTTGGCCTGGGTAGAAGCCATAGGAGTCATCAAAGAAGAGACCCTGAAGGGTTGGGGCAGAGGAAAATGCACCTGAGGAGGCCTCTTTGGCCAGGAGCGCTGTGCTTGCCTTGTAGGAGGAACCCCACATGACATGGCCTTCAGGCTCCCTGCAGCACAGTCTACAGAGAATATACTTTACAAGCCTGGTACAAACTGGGCGCCCAGGAATCATATCAAAATGCAGCTGCAGACTGTTCTAGGCCTAATAGACTCTCAAGCACTGTGATGCTGGGGTCAGGATCAAAGCTCTAGGGAGCAGTGTGCACACACACCTGTGTAAACACACCGCTAGTACAAATTACCTCCATGTGCTACTCTGCTGGCATATCTTGCTGACTAACTACTGACTGACTGTGTACTGAAGGCCACAGCACAGTGGCACACCTGAAATCGTAGCACTCAGGAGGTGGAATTTTGTGTTGGAGGTTAGCCTGAACTATAGACTGTCTCAAAAAACAAAATAAGGGGCTGGAGTGTTAAGAGCACTGGCTGTTCTTACAGAGGACCCAAATTTGGTTCCCAATACCAAACTTAAGGCTCACAGTTACCTCTAATTCAAATCCCAGGGGATGTGATGCCTCTTCTTGCCTCCACATACAAACACATTCTCTTTCTGATTCTCTCATAAAATAAATCTTAAAACACTCCCCACTCTACCCCTCACCCATCCAACCACCCAAATAAAACTAATACAACTATACTTCCTGCCCCTGCCTAGGCCTCCAAGGTGCTCCAGGGCACACTGGCCCCATGCCTCACAATCCCTTGCCTAGTGTGTGGACAGTTTTCATGCCTAAGCAGGGAGGAACAGAGAAGGGGATATGTACCGAGTCACTGACGTGTGGGCAGACGTCGTAGAGTTTGGCACCATCTTCCGTGTTCATGGAGCACCTGAAACAGAGGACAGAGGCTTGGTTTACACCAAGGCCAGTATGGCGGCACCAACCCACCACTTATCTCCTACCTGTGCAGCCCAGCCCAGCCCAGCCCACATCGGCGCCTGCCACTGTTAACACATGCAGAGCAGAGCACTGACACTCAGACATTTCACCAGGCTCAGAGGGCCAAACCCTGAGCTGTAGCAGGAGACACTGTCCCAGACCACAGCTGACCTCGGAGCTCCTGGAGGAACTCCTTTGGAGCAAACAAGCTGACACCCACCTGGCGCCATTAGACAGCTTGAGGATGATCTGGTTCTTCAAGTCATAGACCTTCCCCAGCCAGCAGTCGTAGGCGATGTAGTCTCCGTACATGAAGGGCTGCGAACCGAGCATGCAGGCAGTGAGCAAGGGCACAAGGCCTGGGATTTTTTTTACTGTGCTAAGATGTAGAAGGAAGGTTCTAGACAACTGATTTGCACTGCATCCCAAGCTCCTTTCCAGCAAGTAGGCAGTAGTGTGTGGACTGCCCAGTAGGTAGGGGTGTTCCACAGTGGCAAAGGAGATGAAGCAAAGCTGGGAAGTCGGCGTGGTTGGGAGGTGGGCTTTGTGGACAGGTAAGGCCTTGAATAAGAAGGTCAGTTCGCCATGGACACTGAAGGTAGCATTCTCACCGCTGAAAAAGTGCTCAGCAAACAGAAGCCAGACAGACCAAAGGAACTTCCTACTTTGGGACAGTTAAAGCAAAACATGTGATGAGGGAATTGTACTATGTACAACAGACCTCGAGTGCATACGCACGTAAAAACAATAATGGAACAAACCGGGCACCAGGCACAGGTCTTCCACACAGAAGAATGCCAACCAACACAAACGCAGGAATGATGACCTCAGATCACACCATGTGTGACTGTCAGAGTCACATTTAGGCCCATTTAGGTGGCAACGTGTCCAAGGATAAGGCTTGCAGATGACTATGTGACAGGGATGCTAACTATCTGTGGAACAGTTCCCTGGGGAATATAACTACTCACTAAGGGTAATGGAAGGGGTTTTTACACACTGGGGAGGGCTGTGCAGACCCGAGTACAGGGTGCAGCTGAGTGCAGGATGCAGCTGCTGGACATAAAGCCCAGGGACAGCTGGGCAGGGCAGCTGGCTCTCCTGCAGTGAGTTTGTCCATGAGACGACATCATGCACGAGCTGCTGAAGATGAGGGTCACAGTCCAGGATGTGGAAGAGCAGACAGACTGGGAAGCATCCCACATGGAAAACAAAAGAGCTAACAAGCAAAAGCCAGGTGTCTTCCTGAATGTGCTCAGGGCCCACATGGAAAGGACATTACTGGGATGACTGAGCGGTCTGAGGCTTGGTAGAAAGGGGTCACCGATGACCCCTTATCTAGTGGCTGTACCCAGATCTCTGGAAAGCATCAAATCAGTGAGCAGGGGTGCTGGGACAGCCTTCTTTCTAATGGTCTGGGAGATAAACGGCTGGAGCAAGTGAAGGGCTTGTGCAGATGACGGGACTGAGTGCAGAGGCTAAGAGCTACAGACACTGGGGAAGTGGGCACATGAACTTAGCACTTTTGGGCAAGTCTAAAATCATTTAAAAATATATTATTAAAAAGAAACCTGTTTGTTGTTACTTAGCTTTATCTGCTGAATGTGTGTGTGTGCCATCACGTGTGCCTGGTGCTTCCAGGGGTCAAAGGACAGAGTTGAATTCACTAAAACCACAGGTCCTCAGCATGGACAAGTTCTCTTATCTGCTGAGTCATAAGTGCTAGAGAGATGGCTCAGAGTGATAGAGACCATACGCAGGCAAAACAGCCTCACACATTAAACAAGCATCAGTGTTAGGTGAGAAAACAAAATAACCACATTCGTCAGTGATTTATGCTGATGCCAGGGAAGAGCACACCCTGACCTCATGTCTAACAGCTCACTTGCAAGGGCAACACCGAGGATGGCATGAGCAGGCTGGCCGCAGTGAACAAGCACTGTGATAGCTGACTGACCCAGCAAGACTACACTTGGCAGGAGCAGCACAGATGTCATACAGCCAAGACAAGAGGCCACTTACCCAGATGTGCTGGAGGTCCTTGCTGTTGACAGGGTAGATGATGCAGTTGGTGCCAATTAGCTTGACAGCACAGTCAATGTTGACATCTATCACCGTGCCACACTGACTGTCCTAGGGGAGGGAGAAAATATCCCGCAAGACTGCCATGGCACACCCAACCCAGACAGTCCCAAGGGCCCCTCACTCCCCAACCAGGCAGCTCTCCTCCAGACAGGAGTGGGAGCAGACAGGCTGAAGACTCAGGATGGGGTGGGGACGAGAGACTCACGGTTGAACGCATGTGGCGGACCACATCCCGGGGCACCACAGAGCGGTCCTCCAGCTTCAGCTGTAAAGAAAACGAGAGAGGGGGGCTGGAGAGATGGCTCAGTGGTTAAGAGCACTGACTGCTCTTCCAGAGGTCCTGAGTTCAATTCCCAGCAACCACATGGTGGCTCACAGCCATCTATAATGAGACCTGGCGCCCCCTTCTGGCATGCGGGCACACATGGAAGGAATGCTGTACACATAATAAATAAATAAATCTTAAAAAAAAAAAAGAACACGAGAGAGGCATGAAAGCAGCAGATTTGCAGGCAGAGCATTCTTCCTAAGGAAGCTCATTCTACAAAAGCAAACATCCTGATGAGTTAAATTCTTCTTCTAGGGCCTGCCCTCTGACCCTGGGTGGTCCATGTTCAGGACGGGGTGGGGGACTGGCATGACACTGGGCTGTGGCTGGCACCCTGAAACCAGCTATCACTGGACACCACTCTTCTAATCTGGGTACCCTGCCTGCCCAGCTGCAGTATGTTCCTTATCTATGGCACTGCAGAGCCTGCCCTGGATCCATGCGAACCCCCAGCAACGCCATCAATAGTACCATGCTGCTGGATGGACTCCAAGAGCCCAGGCAGAGATGGTCTCTGCCAAGCTAGTTTGTCTCTTCTGTTCTTGGGTCTCTAAATCTCAACTGCTCCTCTACCACCTTTCAGCACCTCTAAGTGATGGAGAGATCTGCATCTCCCCTGCTCAAAAATGGCAGCCACACACTAGGAGAGCTATTCCCTCAAACTCCACCCAACCCAGTACCCCCAGCAAAGGCCTCTCCTCTATCAACTGTGAAAGTTGACTGCCTGATGGGGAAACTCTGTCAACCAATCACATCTAGTTAAGGCATGGCTACCTGGAGCCCAGGAAGAAAAACTGGGAGGAACCAGGTGTGCGCTCTCTCTGCGCGGCTCCCGCTGGACCTCCCACTCTTGTAGCATGAGTTTCCCCTTATAACCATTAAAAATATAATTGTTATCCTTGAGCTGGCCTGGTTATTTATCGTGCCGACCTAATTCGCGACAACTGCCAGAAGAGCAAGTCAGAAATGCTGAAAAGGATGATTCTAGCACAAGGTTACCGAACTTTTAGCAAGGACAACTAAAGCAAACTCCAGGAGGTGGGCAGCTATGACTCCAATGGAAGCAGTGAGCCTCACTGTGAAGCAGGACTGCATAGACTCCCATAGCGACCTAGGACCAGCTCCAGACAACAAGAGCCTTGTGACTGTGCTCAGAAACATCAGTCTGCTGTCTACACGTACACATGGCACCTCAGCAGCCAGCTCTGGGTACCTGTGACGGATCTAGGTGACCACAAAGAAAGCATCGCTGGCACATGTACACACAGCTGCTGCCTGACTCCCTGGCCCCCAGCGACACAGGCTAAGGTACCGAAAAGTTGTGCTTCAAGGATGTGGAGAGGCCAGTGCCCTTTTAACTGTAAAGATGCTTTGTGCGGTCCCACCCCACTCAACTGCTCCTCTTAGCTTAAATGTCATAAAACCAACTAAGGCCTAAGTCATAAAAATCAGAGCTGCACCTGCAAAATTCAAGGGGGAGGGTCCTTGAGGAGAGCTTCAAGCTGAATCTGTAGGTCATAGTCCTAGTGGCCTGTGAGGTCCAGGCACTGCCAGGGAGAAGGGGAGGCCTACACACGTACAGGCATTCACTGGCATGACCTCACACAGGGCACACGAAATGGAGACCCCAGCCCTATGGCTAAAGCAGAGACCCTGTACCAGGAGGGATCTTATAGGAGAGTGACTCCCCCATGCCTCTTGGCTCAGAGTGTGGCTCTCCACCTGGAAACGGTCCTCAGCTCTTCTGATGCAGCCATTACCCTGCAGGCACTGGGAGCAGTATGGAGGAAGACAGTGAGGGAGGAATGGGGTTACTATGTACTGCTCTCTTGGCCTTGCCAGTCCTGAAGGGGGACAGGAAAGGCTCTCCGCCATCCTTTGTGACTTCCCCTTCACTCTCTTGTCTCTCTCCAACACTTTCAAATGCGCCTGTTCTGCAGCACCACACTGTTCCACCCCAATCCCTGCTCCAGCACAGGCTGTTTCTTAAAGCCCTCAAAGTTCCCGTTACGTTAGGATCCGCTTCCTCTGCTCTACACTATAGGTCCAGGCTGATTTCTGGACACCCCTGAGGAGCCCCACAACTCCATGAAGCACACATTACCACTCCCACCCCCACTGTCAACATTTTTACAGGTAAGCAGACAGGAAAAGCTACTCGTTCAAGGTCACAGCTCACAGAGGCTGGACCCAGCAGTCCTGCTCCCGCCTTTCTTTCCACCACACAGAACACTTAGCCTCCAAGTACAACATATTTCCAGTGAGTCCACACATTCTCAAGCAGAGATTTCCCCTCCCATTCTGAAAGGCCAAGTACTGAAGTCACAGGTGCCAGACATCACCAGGATTGACACCAGATTGTACTGTGCTGCATGGCATCCTGCTTAAGTTGAAAAGGAGATTCTACCACAAAACTAGAGCTGTAAAATAAAAACTCAAGTTCCTGCCTCCTCCAAGGAGTGCCCTGAATGTTGCCATCACGACACTGTCACCAGAACCAGAGTTGAGTGGGAACCTATCGATTTTAACTGTCATAGCCTCTAAAATGCTCAGCAACTCAGAGCCGGTCAGCTAATGTTTAGCATTTCCTGGAAAGCATCTGTGAACAGACATTTTGGAACAGCAGGAGAGAAGTGGGAGGAGTCAGGGATGGTGTGAAATAAACATGGGTTACTTTGGGCACACGTAAGGGAGCAGGGCGAGGGGCAGCAGTCTCACTGCCTCATCTGGAAACGACTCAGGGCCATGCTGGGGAGGACAACAGGCCCTTTAAGGCGTCCACTGTCCAGACGACATTGATGCTGTCCAAGCATCTGTGTCCAGCCTCTGCTCTAACTGGTACAGCTCCAGGGCAGCGAGGGAAGCAGAGCAGACACAGGTCAGGTCATATTCAAAATCCAACATGGGGGTTCATAGGGGTAACTCTGAGGTGACATCTGACCACAGACCTGGGTAAGACAATGAGCTTCCCAGAGATAAGAGCAGTCTTATAGATGCTGGGCAGTGTCTGGAGGCTGAAAGAGGTCACTCAGGCCCTAGGCAAGTCCGTCCTGAGCAAGGCAGAAGTCCCTGCGGGCCCTATGCCAAGGTGACATACTGGGACCATCTGCCGACTGGCAAGGGAAAGAACTGGTTTGTGATTTTCAACTGGGAGCAACTCTATCTTCTCACCCCGGGACATTTGGAAATGGCTGGTAATATTCCAGGCTGTCACACATGGCAGAGGCGTTAAGGCCAAGGTTTGTTGTACATTTTACAATGCAAAGGTCAGCTCCTGCCACAGAATGATTGGCTAGAGTATCAGCAGTACCCAGGCTGAGAAACCCTGAGGCTGCTCGGGACACCAGGAAATAATGTGGGGCAAAGATCATCTCTACTACCTCAACCTTATCCCCTCAACCCCTCCCAACCCCGCCTTGAAGTCAGTGTCTCACTGAGTAGCTTTGGCCAGCCTGGAACTGACCAGACTGGCCTCAAACTCAGAGGGCTACCTGCCTCTGCCTTTCATGCTGGGATTAACACTATGTGGAAAAAAGCTCTCCCCTTTTATTTTATTTTTTTAAGTGACATAAAAACTATATACTCTGGCCAGTGGTGGCACATGCCTTTAATCCCAGCACCTGGGAGGCAGAGGCAGGCAAATCTCTGAGTTCAAGGCCAATCTGGTCTACAAGGGCAAGTTCCAGGTCAGCCAGGACTGCTATACAGAGAAATCCTGTCTTGATAAACAAAAAAACAAAATACAACACAACTCTACTCGGCTGAGGAGATGGCTCAGAGGGTAAAGTGCTTGCTGTGTTCAGATCCTCGGCCCCCACACAAAAGTCAGGTGCAGCAGTGTCTGTGACCCAACCTGGGGAGGGGCCAAGGACAGAGAGAAGTGGACCCTCAGACTCCTTGGCCAGTCAGTCTAGACAGAGCAAATGAGACTGTTTAAAAACAACACAACACACGGGGGCGCTGATGAGCTGGCTTGAGTTCAGGCACTTGTCAACCTGACAACTGGAGACCACCCCCATATTCCACACAGTACAGGAGACCCAGTGCTTGAAAGGTGTCCCCCAACTGTCACAGAAGTGCTACGGTACATTTGCTCCCCACCCACAAATACACACACATGGCTAAACAAACACAAATAAATAAGGAAAAGGATCAATTATAATAGCACTTGCCACCAAGTCTGACAACCTGATTGGACGCCAGATGGTAGGTGAGAACTGACTCCCACAGGTGTCCTCTGACCTCTACACATCCATCATTATACAAGCACCCATACAGACTAAATATAATTAAAAAATATAAAATTTATTTATTTATTGGCTTTTCGAGACAGGGTTTTTCTGCAGCTTTAGAGACTGTTCTGGAACTCACTCTGTAGACCACCAGGCTGACCTCGAAATCACAGAGATCCGACTGCCTCTGCCTCCTGAGTGCTGGGATTAAAGGCATGCACCCTCATCACCCAGATTTTAATATTTTTATGTATCTGTGTTTCTGTGCATACATGTGTGCCCATGGAGACCAGAAGAGGGTGTTTAATCACTTGGAACTGGAATTATAGGCAGTTCTAAGCTGCCTGACATGGGTCCTAAAAACCAAATTCATCTTCTCTGGAAAAAGCCATCCTCTTAAGGGCTGAGCCATCTCTGCAGCCCATTTTACCTAAAAAACAAAAATTAAAATTCGTAGGGCTCCCCAGTACCACATGGCAGATCACAACCATATGGAATTCCAGTTCCAGGGGATCCAACAGCTCTGGCTTCCTGGGCAGGGCACTACACACACAAGTGGTGTGCATGTAGGCAAAGCAACCATACATATAAAAAACAATAACAAGGGCTGGAGAGATGGCTCAGTGGTTAAGAGCATTGCCTGCTCTTCCAGAGGTCCTGAGTTCAATTCCCAGCAACCACATGGTGGCTCACAACCATCTGTAATGAGGTCTGGTGCCCTCTTCTGGCCTGCAGGCATACATGTAGACAGAATATGGTATACAGAATAAATGAATATTAAAAAAGAACAGAAAGAGCACAAATAAATAGCTTAATAAAGCATTAAAAAACAACAACAACAACAAAAAAAAAAACCAAGACAGAGAATGACAAAGGAAGACCTGATACTGACCTCCAGCTCCACAGGCACAGGCAGGAATGAGTGAGCCTGAGCCCACACCCACACACAAGGGTACAAACGGTGAGGCCAGCAGTCCCAGGGAGAAGGCGTTGCTGTAGAGTGAGCAGCTCTGTCCTCCCTGATCTGGGCTCCCAGAGGCCCATCTGCTGTAGAGGCCACTCCTCGAACTGCCTCCCTGGGCTGCCCTTCTGAGCACTACCTGTCCTGCTCCCAGTCTAGACAGAAGCTCATTCCTAAAACTGACCTTGGTCGCCCAAGGCTAAAATTCTCCAAGAGTAAGTGGCTGAAAACAGTAGAAAGCTAAGGAAAGACAGTTTCAACTAACCGGGATCCTTAAACAAGGCGGAGAAGGCCACAGGAAGGGTTATTTAAAACTTTTATTTTTAATTATGTGTATATGAGTACATCTGTGCGTGGGCATGTGCACGTGAGCCCTGGAGCTATAGTTACAGGCAATCCTAAGCCATCTGACATCAAACTTGGGTCCTCTGCAAGAGCCATCTCTCCAGCCCTGACAGAAGGGTTTAACAGGCCTAAGCTTGTATGTCTAAAGAGGAGGAGGCACCAGCCACACTACTGTCACTCCTCACCTGTGAGAACCAGGGGAGCCACTATGCCTCAGGTCTCAGAGATGTCCCAGATTTCCTGGGGGCAGGAAGGCCCAGCACCAGTCAGGTCTTACACAGGATAAACAGTATCCCTGGGGAGTGGAGAGACAGTGACAGTTTACAGCAGACCCTGTTCTGCATTTGTGTTCAAAGAGAGAGGTTCCCCACCACTGAATGAACTAGGCCACATAGAGATTGAAGTTATCCACCTGGCCAAAAGTCCAAGCAGATCCCTGAAGGGAACACTACACCAGCTTAGCATTGCTACTTGCCAAGGAGGTGAGCAGGCCACCCACCCACCCACTTCTCCCCTCCAAACAGCCTGAGCTGGGTCCGTGTCCAAGACACACAGATGAAGAGAAATCAGGACCAGGATGTAGTCTAAAGGTAGAATTCCTGGTCAGCATGCTCCCTTCCTAGCAATCTGCCCCCAAAGTGGAGTAAGACAGTGGTCAACGGAGGGTGTGGAGGAGGCCTTGCTCTGACTGTAGGCCCTGGTGAAGGTACCTCTGGTTTTGTTGTCCCTGAAGGACCTCCTGTTTTTGCCTGTCTGCAGCCCCACTCCACAGTACCCTGCCCTGCCTCATTGTAGGGGCTAGTACAGCCTAGCCCTCATCTAACTACATGGCCTGGGAAGTTCCTCATGCCAGACTGAAGGGTTCATTCTCTGGGTTGAAAATCCTAGAACAGCAGACTCTAACCATGGGTCATAACCCATTAGTGGGGGGTAGGATTAACAGTAGTAGGTCATGGCCAGCAAAAGAAAAAAGAGAAAATATCTGGGTGCATTACATACATGCAGAAAGGACAGGTGCTCGCTTGAGAAAGCCTTTTCAGTTGTATGCAATGAAGACACACATGTCCTATATCACAAAATATGCTGGTTATTAGGAGTCATTGTTAAAAGTTTGGGAAGCTTAAGAACTCTAAGAATCCTCATTCCACCTAAGCCTCTGTCCAGCAGAGAGAAAGACATCGCCCCCTCACCAGCAACAAAACTCTCACAAGCACCAGGATGTTCAAACTTAAGACATTCCCCACCCTGCCCAGAAACTTATAGTTCTGACATTCCTTGGAATATTCCTCCATCAGCTACAGTGGCAAATGCGAACAGAACAGGGCTCCCTGTTTGCTGGAGCCAGGCCCCTCTTCCAGTGTCTTCCCGACTCCACGCTAGAATGGGCGTTTGACTGGTCAGGGATTTCTGCTTGTGCCAGAGTAAGGACTTTCTCAAAGCAGTTGACCACCATGTGGCTCAGCTGGCAGGGACTCAGCAATAAGCCAGCCCCTCATGTCTGCATGGAAGACTTAACCTCCAAAACACGCTTGGCCAAAGGGCATCAAGTGTTGGGGGAGTGGAAGAAGGAAAGAAAAAAAGGCAGCACTCGGGAGGCAGAGACAGGCAGATCTCTGTGAGTTCGAGGCCAGCCTGGTCTATAGAGTGAGTTCCAGGACAAGCTCCAAAGCTACAGAGAAACCCTGTTTAAAAAAAAAGAAAAAAGAAAAAAAAAAAAGAACTTATGGGGGCTGGAGAGATGGCTCTGAGGTTAAGTAAGAGCACTGGGTGCTCTTCCAGAGGTCCTGAGTTCAATTCCCAGCCACCACATGGTGGCTCACAACCATCTGTAATGAGACCTGATGCCCTCTTCTTGCTTGTATGCATAATAAATAAATAAATCTTTTTTAAAAATTAAGTTGGGGGCTAGGGTATGCTGCTACACAGAGAAACTGTCTAAAATCAAAATGGAAAATAAAGAGGGGGAATTGCCAACAGAAATGCTAAAAGGACCGCATCAGCTATGTAAAGGGCCAGGTTGAGGTCAGTGAGCAGAGCCTGTCCCAGCAGACCCACTTCCCAGGATCCACAACAATCACTGGATTTACAAACACCCACACTTGCTATTTCCAGGACAACAAAAAGAAATCACCATGGGCCTGTCGGAATAAAGACAGCAACTGGTCTGCAGACACCAGAACTAACCCAAGATGGCTTCTGAGGGGTGACATCACTGCTTGGGTGAATCACTAAGCCCAAAGACTTTAGATACCCATCTTTCCACCTCCATTTCTTCCAGGCCATGGCAGCAACAAGTGTCTCAGCACAGGAAGCAGAGCAAAAGCACCCACAGGAAAGCACTCAGAGCACAAAGGAGCAAGATCTGTTCCTCAAGTACAGAGACAAGACCACAGCTACTCACAAGGGGCCAAATACAAAGGGAAAAGTAGGGTTCTAGGCAGGGAGGAGCACACAAGAACCAGGTTTTACTGAGGACACAGCACTGCCATTCCCAAGTGGGTGCCAAGGCACCTCCTGGGAACTAGGAGACTCCCTGGGGGGACAGGGCAGCACCAAGCTAGATGCAGCTCCAGAGCTCATGGTCCCCAAAGGCTATGGGGACCCTGAGTGCCACCTGCCTAGCACCTCTTGCTGTAGGACATGCTTCTGCTCTTAGCACAAGTGATCTACAGAATCCAAAGCAAGTCAGCTGAAAGGACAAGCCTCGGTAAGCGTGGCCCTCAGGGTCTAGAGCACCAAGGCAGTCTCCTGAAGAGGTAATAGCTCTGCCAGAGAAGCCAAATGCATGTAAAGTAACATTACAAAGGACGGAATGAGATACAGAAATTAACACAGTTGTATCGTGGCTTCAGTGCATTATTAAATTGAAAGGATTTAGGTATCAGGGGAGACTCTTGAGGAAACACCATAATAAATTGTGTAGTATTAATAACCTTCTAGTGTATGTGGTAATCTCTACCCACCCCTTCTATGAGCGGGGGCACTCCCAGCCCAGTGATGGGTTACGGCTGGAGGCTGATGTGAGCCCGTCCTCAGCAATGCTACAAAGGGCTCTTGGCTACAGAGATGAACAGTAGCACTCAAGCCGCAGGACAGGAGCCGGGTGATACCTCAGGCCCAGCAGAGATAATTGGAGGGAAGAGAATCAAGTTGGGCTTCACAGCCGGGCGCCTCGGGGAGAGGTCTGACCCTACTCAAGACAGGAGATGCAGGGCTGGGCTGAGTTAACGCTGCAGGAAGCCTCACACCCAAGATTTACAGGGTCAGGGTAGGAACAGGTAAAGTACAGACAAGGGCACCAAGACCAAAGCCAAGGATGATGCTTCCTATACAATCACACATGAAACTTCCTTCCCCTGCGAGTGCACAACTTTTAGGAGACTCTCTGGCCTCATGAGCTCACCATAACCTGACAGAGGCATAGGTCCTGAGGGCTAAGATGCTGCATCTTACACTCAGCAACCACAAGATGGCAGACGGCTGGCCATGGGTTGCTGAGCAGCTTTTGAAGGGCAACTGGAGGAAACCAACAAAAGACCCCTTAAAATTAGGGGGGGTCTTGCAATGCAACAGCATGGTCATGGAGCAGTAAAAATAGTCAATGGGCTCTCAGGAGAAAGAGGTTGTTTAGGGCGGCTGCTGATCCCAAGGGAGTGCTTTACAAAGAGAGCTCTGGGGCTAGGCGACGGCTCCGTGGTTAAGAGCACTGGCTGCTCTTCCAGAGACCAGGATTCAGTTCCGAGCCTCCACGTGGCTACGGATAGCAGTCTATAACTGCAGTCCCACTGATCCAACACCTTCTTCTGGCTGCCCCAGATACTAGACACACATGGTGCAAACACACATTCAGGCAAGCCACCCACTACATTAAAAAGAAAAAAAAAAAAAAGCCAGGCATAGTGGCACATGCCTTTAATCCTAGCACTTGGGAGGCAGAGACAGAGTTTGAGGTCAGCCTAAAGTACATATACAAAAGTTCCCAGTCAGCTAAGGTACACAGTGAGACTGACTGTCTCACAAAAAAAAAGGAAGAAAAAAATACTAAAAATATTAATTGAAAAAAATAGCATTCTGATTTTTTATTGGATGAATATGTAATTGCTTTGTTTTTTTCCCCCAGGCCTGGGAACTGAACCCAGGGCCTCAGAGGTGCCATACAAACTGGGAATCCATTCCTTTTTTTTTTTTTTTTTTGTTTCTTTTTTCTTTCAGGTGTCATCCCAGGCTAACCTTGAACTCATGATCTTCCTGCCTCAGGCTCCTGAATCACAGGTAAGCGTATCACATTTGTTTTTTTAATAGATTGGCCTGTAGATCAAGGTGTGAAAACATGGTGGCTTAAAATAATTAACACTGTCACTGCTCAGAATTCAGCCTTTTCCGTGGTTCAGTCCTGGGGACAGACACACGGCACCAAGTCCTCAAAAGGATGTGGTCCCAGCTTTGAGACTCTGCTCAGGTGGGCCAGACTCCAAGCTGGGCCAGGTCTACAGGGATGGGAAATACTGCGAAAGACAGAGATGGAGGAAAGAACTGGACCCAGCCAACTGTTGCCATGGAAGCAAAGATCAGATTCTGCCAGCATGCAGAGGACAGTAGGAGAGCAGCTTCCTGCAAGAGTGCAGTTTTGGAGGTAGAGTCCTGGTCATGAGTAAGCTATGGCGAAATCTCCACATGTGCCCTGGTGGGAAGCTGCTAGCCCCAATCTCTGGGACAGCCCTTGGGATCTTCTTGGGGGTGTTCCTCCTGCTTTGTTCCCCACTGGTATAATGTGACCTTAAGGCAGTGTCAAGACACTATCCCTCTCACCTCACCCAGTAAGGGCAGTGGCTTCCTGTGGCCGCGCTCCCCAAAGACGCCAACCGACAGCTAATCAATAAACAGCTCCTCTACAAAGTGCATTATCCTGCCTCGCCAGGCAGACTTGCCCAAGAAAGGATTCACTCAGCACTGCTATTTTTAAAAATGCAAATATAGTAGGAAGAGACAGTAAAAATAATCCATAAGAGACTCAAACTGAGGCTGTGGGGGCTTGGAGGTGGGGGAAGAGGGAGGTTCCATTGAAGAGTTCGAGGTGCTGACCATCCTATGACAGTCTCATTTTCTGACTGGTCTTGCTTTTGTTTCAGAAGACCACACTGGAACTTTCCAGTGACGTGCAGCAGAGCGAACTGACACAGGCAGGACTCATGGCCTACCAGAACAGCTGTGTAACAGTGCTGCTGGCCACACCCCTGAGGCCAGCTGGGGCTCTTTCCCACAGGGAAGCAAGTGCTTGGGAAAGCCAAAATTGAGATATAGAGAACAGGTTGTGACAATCCCAACAATCTCTAAAGTAAGACACACCACTGTATATGGGATATTTATTACAATTCATAGCGGTCAATGCCTTGGCTGCCTTCTCCCCTACATAGGCTGGCTCTAGGGTCGGGGAGCATGTGGTGTGTGTGTAATGAGCCTGGAAACTGAAGGCAACAGGAGCACCAGACTGACTATGCCTGCAATAGCCCTGTACGCAAAAACCACAAATCCCCAGCACAGAGGCAGAGAACAGAGGGCATCTCAGGGCTTGTGTCTGTCTTTTAAGGGTGGGTGGTGGCCCTGCTTGCAGATCTGTGTGCTAATGCTAAGCCCAAGCCATAGATTCCCTCTCTTGCTTTCCCACACGCCCACCCTACCCAAGCCAAGTTCAGTGTGAGCTCCCAGGAAGGCAGATAATATGCAGAAGCCCAACTTACACCAAGGCACAGGGACAGTGTATGTGTAGGAGGCATCTAACTTTAACCTGGCGGTCTCCAAGCCTGAACTCTAAACTCACCTCTCCTCCCCTAAGCTCAATAAGGAAGTCTAGACTCCTGCTGACTGGCTTTCTCTCTTTAACTATGCTACTCAATCAACTACTGGTTGTCTAAGGGGTCAAAAAGCCCTGTCCCAGAACATCTGAGACTAGCCTGGTGGTGGTGGCACATGCTTTCAATCCCAGCACTCTGGAGGCAGAGGCAGGCGGATCTCTGTGAGCTTGAGGCCAGCCTGGTCTACAAGAGCTAGTTCCAGGACAGACTCCAAAACTACAGAGAAACCACATCTCGAAAAAGTAAAAACAAAAAAATAAACAAAAAAACCCAACAAAACAAAACAAAACAAAAACCACCTGAGACTAGAATGGACTAGTGTAGGGTGGGGAACAGTCACACTCCACACACCCCACACGGCTACACTCATCTTTGCCTCAGATGCTACCTCATTAGAAGCACTTTTTCTGACAGCCCTGTCTGGAAGCACTCTCCACGGGATCCCTGCCCCTTGCTTTTCTTTTCTTGACAGCACTTTATAGCCTCTGATTCCGTGTCTGTCTGTCTGTTCATCCAAGTGTGAATCCCATATGGGTAGGCACTATTCCCCACAGCATCCTCAAGCAAGTTCCCAGCACAGGAAGATAAAGCCAAGGGGCTGCTAGTGACACACTGCAGGGAAGCCCTCGGAGAGAGGACAAGTGTCAAGAGTGGTAAGCAGTTCCCAGTGCTGTACAGAAAGGGTACACTCACATTCAACACAACACAAGGGCCCCACAGGGTGATATGTGCAGAAGCCTCACCAGTGGGACTGGAGAACCCAGGAAAGAGGGATGGGGTCATGCACCTGGAGGACTAGGGCCAAAGAAGAGGAGAAAAAGAAGGATGTAGGCAAGAAAATGCAGGCAGAGGAAAGGTGTGGGCCTGGAGAGATGGCTCATTGGTTAAGGTTAAAACAATGCACTATTACAAAGGACATGAGTTCAATACAAAAACACACACCAAGTGGCTCACAATTGCCTCAATTCCAGCTTTAGGATCCAACGCCCTCTTCAGAACTCTCTGGGCACACACACACAGAAAAACACATGTATACACATAATTAAGAATAAGATAATCCTTTTTTAAAAAAAGTGGTCAGGAAGGAAGTTAGAGAGGAAAGCTGGGAAATTGAGGGTGGCTCATGGAGGTGGTCTACACAATATCTACAAAGAACCCGCGCACAGGAGGAAACTGGCATCCACGCCAGTGGGCCTTAGTCAGAAACTGCTCCCTTGGGAAAGTTGGGCTCTCCAGTGGGCTGCCAGGGTTCCCAGACTAGGAAACAGTAAGTCCAGAGCAGCACCTCTGCTGTCATGCAGAGGACACAGTGGGGCCAGCCTGATCTACAGAGTAAATTTCCAGGACAGCCAAGGTTACACAAAGAAATTTTGTCTCAAAAAACAAAAAGCAAGCACAAAACAATTTACTTAAACAGCCACATGTCAAACAAAGACACACGCACGGCCAGCCTATCACAGGTGCGGGCTGTGGACAAAGACACACGGACGGCCAGCCTATCTCAGGTGCGGGCTGTGGACAAAGACACACGGATGGCCAGTCTATCACAGGTGCGGGCTGAGGATAAAGACACACGGACGGCCAGTCTATCACAGGTGCGGGCTGAGGATATAGTGCTTGACTTCAAGCCTGGCAGCCTGAGCTTGGTGCCCAGAACCCAAGTAAAGGCAGAGAGAAACCAGCAGAGCAGTTCTGACAGCAAACGCCAAAGGCAGGGCTGAAAGGAGTTCAGGGTATTGATAGAAATACTTGGGCCCTTAAGCCTTTTTTTTGGGGGGGGGGTTCAAGACAAGGTTTCTCTGTGTGGCTTTGGAGCCTGACCTGGAACTAGCTCTTGTATACCAGGCTGGCCTCAAACGCAGAGATCCACGTGCCTCTGCCTCCCGAGTGTTGGGATTAAAGGTGTGCACCACCACTGCCTGGCTCCTTAAGCGTTAAAAAACAAAAAAACAACCAACCAAACAAACAAAAAAAAAACGAAACACACACACAAAGCTGTTCTAATTCAAACAGCCGTGATTCCCCCACCCCATCTGTGGCACCATAGGCTACTGAGAAAACTCCACCCCAAAAGGGATACCAGGACTCCCTAAACAGCAAAGCCAGCTCTAAACTGGATCCATCTCAGCACACTGGCAAAAAGGCCACATTACAGAGAAGAAAGGAAGGAAGCAACATGGCTGAACGGCTCTGAATCCACAAAGCAGATGGGAACCAAAGAACCACTCAAAAGAACTGTCTGAGCTGGGCCCAGGGTTATCCAGATCCAGAGCATAACCTGGACAGCACAGAGCAGTCACACAGAAAGCGTCATGCATAATGAAGCAGAGGCAAGAGATTTGCAATGGTGTGGGCTCAGAGTCCCAGCTACTTAGGAGGCCTAGGCAGGAGGATCTCAGAGTTTGAGCCCAGCATGGTCTATATAGTTCCAGGACTGCCAGAGCTACATAGATTCTAAAAAGAATAAAGACATTAAACAAAACAAAACCACAAAGAATATAGGATGGGGCTAGGGCTAGGAATGTGGTACCATGGGTAGAGTTCTCAGAACTACATAAACCAGTCACAAGGACAGGACAGGAGTATCTCTGCACTCGGAAGGTAGAGGAAGGACCAGAAGTTCAAGGTCGTGCTCAGCTAGATATACAAAACCACATAAAACAAGGACAAAAACCCCAAAATAATCCAGACATATACTCTAGAATATCCATGGAACAGATCTGGTCACAGAGCCCATCTCTAGCGAATGGAAACACAGAAACACGACAAACATGCTCTTCTGGCTTTTTGGAACATTGCCATTTGCATTTGTCTATTCAGACACAGAAACATTCGGATTTCAAGTTAGCCTCACGATGTACTCTGCACATTTCAAAAGACTGGAGGAGAGAGTTTGATGGTTTCCACCGGGAAAAACTACCAAATTTCAGGTGTGGCGAGTGGTAGAGCACTTGATTAGCATGCGAAGGCTCTGGGACTGACCTCTAGCCCAGCGAGTAGAGTCTGAGGGGCAAACTAGCAGCAGTGTCATCCCCCCCAAAACTACTTCAATTGTATTAAGTGGCTTCTAACCAAAGTAGGGAGAGGCAAGCAAAGTTAGGGGTCCCGTAAGGTCAGGTTATCTGCTCAGTACCTCAGAGGTAAGCTTATCTAATCCTCAGAGAGCAGAAATCTGTCGTTCCCAGGTTATTTATTTATTTGCGGACACAGCAATCACAGCTCTGCACATGCTCCTCCTGGCTCGCTTCGCCCCTGGTCTAGTCATATGCATGGGGCTGGATTGTCCCCTAAGCTCAAGATTCTACAGACCAGTCTATCCCCAAGAAGGGCAGCCCCAGCACCGGAGTGCAAGGGACAGTTAACCAACTGTACCCCAGCCCTCTAGGTCTGGCATGTCACCCCAAATCCTCACCATCATGCTAGGCAGCGGGCATTTTGAGATGCACTGTAAACAGACACTACCTGCTGAGAAGACAGCTAAAATGAACCAAAGGGGGAACTTATCCTAAGCAAATTAAGACATAGAGGTAAAAAAACTATAATTTGGGGCTGGAGAGATGGCTCAGTGGTTAAGAGCACTGGTTGCTCTTCCAAAGGACCTGGGTTCAATTCTCAGTACCCACATGGCAGCTCACAACTGTCTGTAACTCCAGTGCTAGGAGCTCTGACACCCTCATATAAACATACATGCAGGCAAAAGCCCCAGTGTACACTAAATAAATAAATCTTTAAGGAAAAAGTATCATTTGAGAACATAATGAAGTTGCCCCTTCTTTAAACTGTAAGACCGTCGGAACAGGCCTGAGGAGACAGAGAGTCAGCCCCTCTCTAGGGCGCTGCATGCGTCAGCAGGACCATCAAGATGCTTTTCTAGGACTGGGCAGGCGGCTCCATCAGTAGTGCGCCTACCAGACAGGCATGAGGACTGGAGTTCACACTCCACCGCTCACTAGATCGCCTGACTCAGTCAGTCAGAGACCTGGCTGGGACATAAGGTAGAAAATGATTTGAAGACATAAGATGACCTTCGATTCTACATGTACATGCTCCTGACCTCATACATACATGCACACACACACGCACATATACACACATATAAACATTACTTTTTTTGAAACAGAAAGGCTTTCTGACACCACACCCTTTGTTATGAACCTCCATCTCAGGAGCACTATGAGAAAAAAAAAGACCACAGTCACTTCATTTTCCAACCTGTGCCAAGTGCTGGGTTTGCATGCTTGAGAAACACTGACCCACTGCACCCGGCTGGAGCAAAGGTCCTGCATACTGCAACAGCCCTTCAGAAGGGACTTGAGCAGGAATGCCACAAACGCTACTAAAGAGACAAGGGAGGAAACAAAGATGCTTCAGAACATGTAGGCGTGCTGGCCTACAGCAGGAGCACAGTGAAGGGAATCCCTGCAAGGGGTCAAGGTTGGACCCTGACGGGGGCAGAGGGTGACTTCAGAAACTAGTCTGCGATGTCATCCAGTAGGGGTAAACTGCACTAAAGCAAAACCATCAGTGCAAGTGGCCATGCACTCTAGAACATTCATCAACAGTGAGGAGGCTAAGTGATTTCCAAGTTTCCATGGCTTGAACAGAAGCATAAGGTGCTGCAAACTTGGCCCCTCTCAGCCCGTGCTAGTAGGTCCTTTGGGACCTTACCCCTTTGCACAGCTTTGCTAAGTGCTAGGGAGTGAGAAGATTGCAGTTAACATGACAGATTTTTCTAAACAGAAATATGTATATACTTATAAAAGATTAAAATAAACATTTTCTGAAATATAAAACAGCAGTTATCTAAATGACTACATTATAGAAGACCCCAATCTATGGGGGTTCTTAGATTTTGGGGGGAGTACAGATTGGGCATCCTTATCCCAAAACTTTGAAATGCTCTAAAATCTGAAACATGAATATTACCTCAAAAAGGCTTGGATTTAGGAGTGGAGAGATGGCTGCTCTTCCAGAGGCCATGGCTTTAATTCTAAGCATGCACGTAAACTCACAACCCTCTACAACTCCAGCCCAGAGGATCTGACGTCCTCTTCTGATATCTGCACACTCCAGACACACACATGGTGCACAAACAAGCATGCACATGGCAGCACACAACCCTCTATACAACTCCAGCCCAGAGGATCTGACGTCCTCTTCTGATATCTGCACACTCCAGACACACACATGGTGCACAGACATAGAAGCAAAACACCCATCAACATAAAATATTTTAAAAATTGAAAACATAAACACATATGAAGTTATGCTGGCATTGTGGTGCACTTTTAATTACAGTACTTGAGAGGCAGAGGCAGGAGGATTTCTTTGAGTTTGAGGCCAGCCTGGTCTACTACATAGAAAGTTCCAAGCCTGCCAGTAGGCTACGTAGAGAAACCTTGTCTCAAAAACAAAAACTAAAAGGTGGGGAAAAGAGATTAAGAAAAACACCCTAGCCTCCCCATACATGCAGCACAGCCAAGCACACACATGCATACAAACACCCCACACCATGCGTACACACATAAGTGTGCACACACACACACACACAAACCCAGCACAGAATCTCCCCACATTGGTCTTCTGTGCACACTATTCTCCTGAAGGAACATGCACAGCAGAGCCTGTTCCCTGCTGCTCTTCCAGAACCTCACAGTAGGTAACCGTATATTTACAGTGAACATTTGGGGGGATACCCAGAGACCAGAAGAGGGAATCAAATCCCCTTGGAGCTGGAGTCACAGGCTAAAACCTATTTTTATAAAGGGTTTCTCTAAAAGTTAAAAAAACTTTGAGAGGTTTAGGAAGTTTGATTGATGGAGACCAGGTCTCCTGTGATCTTCTGAAACCCTGGCATGACTATGACCACTGTTCTACTTTGTTCCCCATTTCCCAGCACACCAGGTCGGCTGCATGCCAGGCAGGTACCTGTTACGCCCCAGATGCCTTTCGTGGATGCCATGTGACACACCTTCCAATGGCCGTCCCTCCCCCCACTGCTCACTCTCATTCGAAGCTTAACACTGTCTGAAGTTCTCACTGGGGAGTTAGGCCTAAGGTTAAAGAGCATCAGTAAAGCTGACCTTGGAAAGCCTTTCCAGTCTATCCTAAGTCAAGACAGGCTCTCTTCTCTGGATTCGGATGAAGGTGTCAGTTCACAGTTGGGGTCATTCTGTTCTAAAATCCAGCATATCCAACACTCCATTCCTGGCGCATGCAAAGTCGTGCCCGTGAGATGCCCTGAGAGAGCTCATCTGCACTGTACAAGCTTCCTGTCTGCACACTCTCCAGCTGGCTGCTCATTCACAGTGAGCCGCTGTCAGGTCACCTACTGCTCCCTGCCGTGGTTCTGTCACCCAGAGACCTGCATGCCACAGAGCAAACATGCTGCAAGGTCTTCTAAGGGACAGCTACTGGGTAGCTTGCAGACACTGCCCAGATTTAACCTGACTTCTTCCAGGTTAGACTCATGGCATTGACTCAGACTTGTCCTCATTTGTAAATGGTTCATTTGGGCTCAGGAAAGAAGGCTTAAGGAAGTGAACATTTGGGCTCAAGTGAACACGAGAGGCAGAAGTAGGCCGATCTCTGAGTTCAAGGACAGCCTGGTCTACAGAGATAGTTCCAGAACAGGCTCCAAAGCTACACAGATAGACCCTGTCTCACAGAGAAACAGTGTCTCAAAAAACCAAAATCAGAAAGTGAACAAGGAGCTGGAGAGATGGCTCTTTGGTTTAGAGGACTTCTGCTTTTCAAGAGGGCCCTGGTTTGATTCCTATCCATAACTCCAGGTCTAGGGGATCTAATCTCTCAGAGTACCAGGAAAACAGGTGGTGCACAGACATACATGCATCCAAAACACACAGACATAAAAAAATAATTAAAAGAACCAGCATCTCTTAGCAGCACACTCTCCTTCTATTCTACCTCTAGCTCAGCTCCCTAAACTCAGTCCCAGTGTCTGTAAGATACCTTTAGGAAGTCAGAAACCAAAACTTCTAACTAACATGTCGGGTGGTGGTGGCGCACACCTTTAATCCCAGTCCTCAGGAGGCAGAGGCAGGTGGATCTCTGAGTTTGAGGCCAGCCTGGTCTACAGAGCGAGTTCCAGGACAGACAGAGATACACAGAGAAACCATGCCTCAAAAAACAAAACAAAGCAAAGCAAAACAAAATACCCCCAAAAGAGAGGTTTTTAACTTTTCTCACTTGCACTTCTCACAGATCTACATGATCTACATGTGATATCCCTGCTTTTATGGTTGATAGGATGTGTGCCTGATACCCTTGTGTTCTCAATTTATTTTAATGTCTTTTATGCTAAAGCATCAAGAGATGCAACTCATATAATAAATTTCCAATGAGGTCCACACTAATGTTCAAGTTAGAGGAATCTGATGTCTAAATTTTGTTGTTTTTCTGAGATAGGGTCTGGCTCAGGCTGGCCTCCGACTCTCCATCCTCCTGCCTCAGCCTCTCAAGAACTGGGGTCATAGGCATGTGCCCTAAGTTTGGAACAACTGAAACGAACCATTTCTCCAGCTCCCTACATGTGCTCCTGCTCCAGTTTCCCTTCCCCTGCTGTTCCCTGTTCTCCTCTTTCAAGGGCTAACGTTATCTCCATGACATTCTTCCTGCCCCAAATTCCTACACCTCTGAATGTGAACTGCGCCTTCTTCACATGGGCTCAGCTCCTGTGGCCTGACGTGCAGGTGTGCACTCCCTCCCCTAGCAAACCATTGATGTGCAGTGAGAAGGTAAAGTTTTACTGGGACTCTGCCTGACCGGTTCACATTCACTTGGTTATCGCCCCCAAGTGGTTATGTGCAGAACTGAGCAATGGCGATGGAGACAGTGAAGCCCATAAGACTAAAACACTTATCACAGACCCTTCCAGAAAAAGCTTGCTGGTCCCTGGTCTAGAGGGTGGAGACTGTCTTCTTCCCACAGCCACCTGCTACCTGGCCAAGAGCAAGAGTCAGCGTCAACTCTGCACTTCAAATTTTGACTCTGCCTTGAGCTAGGTATATGACCCTGAACACATTATAAACACTCTCTAGGTTTCTCTTCATCTCTAAAATGGGGCACCAGTCACTTTGGAGAAGTGAGGCAGCACGTAGAAGGCATGTGTCCCCCAGCAGCAGCTTATTGACTCAGGCTTTATGTAAGAGCAAGTCCCCAGTAAAACAATTAACTATCGGGCAGGCGGTGCTGGCACACACCTTTAATCCCAGCACTTGGGAGGCAGAGGCAGGCGGATCTCTGTGAGTTCGAGACCAGCCTGGTCTACAAGAGCTAGTTCCAGGACAGGCTCCAAAGCCACAGAGAAACCATGTCTCGAAAAACCAAAATAAATAAACTATCATCTCCTCTTGCATCACACTCAGAAGCCTTATATTTTCACCCTAAAAGAGCAAGCATTATGTACTAATAACATCAGGAGCAGTAATAGCAGAGGGAGGAAGATGTGGTAGTTAAGTCTACTGAGTCATTGGCCAGTCTCTGGTGACCACCTTTTGACAATTTCTAGTTTATTAACATAAACATATCTCTCTGTTTCTGTCTGTCTCTCTCTGGAAAAAAAATACTCAAAGTGAACTGCATACTGGGTAGAGGGTTTAAAAAGTAAACCACTGGCTGGTCGGTGGTGGTGCACTCCCTTAATCCAGCACTCGGGAGGCAGAAGCAGGTGGATCTCTGTGAGTTCGAGGCCAGCCTGGTCTATAGAGCGAGTTCCAGGACAGGCTCCAAAGCTACAGAGAAATCCTGTCTTGAAAAACCAAAATAAACAAACAAAACAAAAAGTGAACCTCGAAACACACAGGGCTTTGAAGGACCCACACGCCACCAGTGTGAGTCACAGGGCAGGCCCGGCTAACAGGAACATCACTGGAGCTGGTTAGACTGACTGAGTAATTGGCACGGAGGAGAGGCCCCTGTGTGGGCAGGTGCATCTGCGCAGAGCTAGCCTAGGCGGTGTTCACACACACTCCCCTCACTCCCTCCACCACCGCCACCCTGAGAACTGTGGTTTTAACATTTTTAACAGTTTCCAACTTCTCCCTAGCAGCAGGCCTGCTATAATTACTACAACTGCAGCCATGCTCTTAACCCCCCCCCCCCAGAGTGTGTGCGGGACATAATCACTACAACTGCAGCCATGCTCTTAAACTCCTCCCCAGAGTGTGTGCGGGACATAATCACTACAACTGCAGGCCATGCTCTTAAACTCCTCCCCAGAGTGTGTGCGGGACATAATCACTACAACTGCAGGCCATGCTCTTAAACCCCCCCCCCGAGTGTGTGCGGGAGCAACAAGACCGGAGCCGTCCACAAGGGAGTCACACTGATCAAGGAGGAAACACACATGCTTGACCCAAGTTACATAGACTTCACTTAGTTACTACGGGCACAGAAACTCCTGGTGTGTGCGGGTCATTCTGAGCAGTGCTACTGAGAGGCCCAGGTGACCCGGACCAGGGACAAACAGGTGGCTTTCCCTGGGATGCGAGACCCTCAGTTCTCACCCAGCCTGTTCTGGAAAGCTGTGGCCAGGAATGTCCATTTTGATGGGACACAGCTAAAGCTAGCTCTGTCCTAGCCCTCTACACGTGTACTCTGCCTGCAAACCTTGTAATGGAAGCTGCCAGAATAGTAAACTGCAATATGGCATCTTATGACTAATTTGCTCCTAGTATTAGGATACTCACGTGGGTTGGTCATGGAGTAATTCTTCACAGTGCTTTCAAAGGAGCCCCGCTTGGGCAACAAATGACATGATCAGTGTGCCAGCCAAGAGTAGAGAAGGGCTGGTAAGGGCCACAGCTCCAGAAACATGAGACATCTGAAGTGGGGGGTAATCCACAGAGATAGCTCAGCAACAGAGTGCTCAGTCTATACAAGGCACCAGGTTCAAGTCCCAGCACCACAAAGAGAGAGAGAGAGAATAAATGATGACTAGAAGACTCCTTCATGAGTAAGTTGGAAGGAGTAAACACTGTTCCTCATGTTTCCCCAGAATCTACATTTGCAGCTCTTTTGCTATCCTTGTTTCACAAGAAGGAATGCCAGTGAGCCCCGGGCATTAGAGGCACTTGTGAACTGGGGAAAAGCTGTCAGACTGGCTGTAGACAACTGGGAAGGCAGGACAGGCACCTCAGACAGGGACAGGCTAGTCTGGGAGTGTACATAGTCACCTGCAGGTCACCCTGAAGGTGTCTGGGCTAGAGGAGAGCCTGAAGACAGGGAGAGGCAGAGATGTCGCTCTAGCCCAGGAAAGGAACAAGTCAAAGCTGTAGGGAAGAACTGAGTGAGCAGGCCTGTAGGACCAACTGCTCCAGAAACTGACAAAGCACTAGGGAGGATTTAAGAGTCAGTTCAAGGCCAGTGTCAGAGTCGCGAGAGGATACAGTGAGAGGACCCACCTAGCATGCATGAGGCCATGGGTTCAATTACAAGAAAACAAGGAGTAGGGAATAAAAGAAACGCAAACACAGAAAACAAAGGACAGCTCAACAAGACACGGACAGCAAAGGGGAAGAACTGGGGTTGAGGAGGACTTTTTATTGGTGCCAAAGTTGTGATCCTGAGCACTGACTGCACTGCTACCGCCTCTGTGCCTAACTCAGGAGCGGCTCCCAAGGAAACATTTTCATACACAGATGAAGCCAGATGGCAGAGTAACAACAGCTGCTGACTCACGGTGGCTGGCGATTAGTAATCAGTGGTCTAGTCTTTCAGCTCTTCTGGATGTCTGAAATGTTTTCATATTAAAAAGTTGGGGGGGTGTTTTTAATCCCTCAGACTTGGGGGAGGGGAGGGCAGTCACATCACAAGACTTCACACCCACAAAGCCTGAGGTGCTAGTGGCTTGACAGGGCTTTTCAGCAGGAAGCCAGGAAGGCGATTCCCATGTGGCAGGCACCAGATACATTCAAACCCAGAAGAGGAGAGGTTGAGGAAGAGAAGTCAGATACAATGAGAACGCACAGAAGGCTCCAAGGGCATGGTCAGGGGCTGTGTGTGGACAGGTCAACAGGCCTAAAGGAGGATAATGACCAAAACAGCAAATGTGACCATTTCCCTAGTCACCTACGATCTCTGGGGAGCCATCACATCCAGTGTGATAGGCCAGATGGAAGGCCAAGATGAAAGGTCTCAAGAGATGGGAGAGACAACCAATTCCACCAGCAAAAATTAAGGACTGGGATGCCCCAGAAGCAGGAAGAGCTTTTCTTCCCTGGCTAGAAGATGATGTCATCAACCTTCAGTGCCCTTAAAGTCCCTCAAGTCATTAAGCAGAGGCAGACAAATATGAGCTGCTTCCAACACCACATATGCCAAGCCTGATCCTCTAGGAGAGATACATAGTTGGGTGCCTGTAAAAGTCCCACCTGGACTTCAGGGCCAGCAGTTGCACCAGGTGAGAAAGCCGTCAAGGCTGCTTTGGCAAGCCTGCACACCGCAGCAGCGGCTCTCACAGAGGCTCAGAGATGAGACAGGCAGAAAGTCTGCCAGAACCCAGGCTCTAGCTGCAGTATGCAAATGAAGGACGCTCTTTGAGGGAGCCTGCAGGAAATCTCTGTCAGTGCTAGCTGTGTTTTCATCTTTCTGGGGTGTTGGGTAGTGCTCACTGACTGGCTCTCTCCCAACCCAAGAATGACTCAGTATCTTAATTTTTTTTAAACCTTTAAATTGCCATAGTCAGACTTTCCCAGATGTGGCCACGTTATCAGGTTGAACCAAAAATGACACAGCAAGTGTCTCAGTCCCTTGACCCAGCTGCAGAACAGCAAACGCTGCTGCTGCAGTCTTTCCAAACAGGCAAAAGAAAAAAAACACCTGAAAATGTCCCAGTCATATATATGACCAACCAGATTTAACCCCTAAATGGTAGCCATTCCATATTTACTGCGGACTGGGTCCTTGTGAGGAGCAGAATATTTGCCTACTGTGTGTGAGAGGCCAGATGGAAGACCAAAGGTAGGAGGAGGTCCATTAAATAACAGAAACTTGCTTTGAATTATCCTCCCCTGAAAGAATATAGCACACATTTGTCTAGGACTCTGGGCAACCTGGCCACACATGACCAAGGTGTCATTCAACACAGTCCCTCTGAGCTGAAGGGCAAAACCCTAGAATGGACAAATTCAGACAGCAATTAAGGTAAATCAATTTTACTCTGAGCTACAAAAAAATTCCAGTAAGCCCTTGACTCTTCCCTGTCTAGAGTCACACATCAGGTGATTCCTAATAGACCCGTGAAGTCAGATGAGATGTCAGATACAGGGGGCCCTAAAAGGGTGTTCCTGTTTAGAGGCTCCAGGGAGGGCTGCAGCGCACAAGTCTTGTCCCTGCACCCAGCAGGAGGGAGAGCCTGAGGAAGGCCCTAGTGAGTAAGCGCAGTGCCCGTCATCTGGAAGGCTCTCTAACCCTTCCTAAGCGCTGCTTTCCCACAGCAGAGTGTCAAGCTAGGTTAGTGGTCCCACCTCACCCCAAGCAGGCTAGTCACAGGCAGGGACTCTCAAAGTTTCTATGGCCCAAAACAGGAGTTCAGATCCTACTGTCCTGGGAGAAGCCACAGCAATTGCCCTGACTCCCACTATGGGGACCAGCAGGGACAGCTGACACTGATCATGTGCCCATTCCATTCAGTTACACATGATAACCGCACTCCTTTTAAAAATGTGGGCCCCAAATAGGTTCTAGAGGATTCTATGAAGCCCAGTGCTGTGTAAAATAGTAAAAGACAGAGTTCTTGATTAAACAGGAAAATGAAAAGGATAAAAGCAGGGTTTAGTACAAGGCAGCGGTGGCCCATGCCTTTATTCCCGGCACTGGGGAGGCAGAGGCAGACGGATCTGAGTTCAAGGCTGGCCTTGTCTTGGAGGGAGTTCCAGGACAGCCAGGGCTACCTTGTCTTGAACCCCCACTCCCACCCCGGCCTACAAAACAGGCAAGGATATCAGTGAAGCAGGGCAAACACAAAACACCCTCCATGCTCTCAGGCAGAGCACAGGACAGAAGGAAGGCAAGGAACTGGCACGGAGCTCTGCCTCTCCAGCGGATCCTTCCTGCCCTGATTCCTGAGTCAGCATTCCCAGAAGTAGGATGATGGTGGCAGCAACAGAGGGGGCAGCAGGTCAGGTTGGAGTTCCATTGTCGATGGTTTTCAGGGGATAAGGAGGTGCCAACTACTGAGTGTCCACCCCGTTTGCTCTAGGGGGTGGAAGGTGGTACTCAGTGCTGGACTGAGTCGGGCTAGTGCTGTATTCATTTAACATTCTAGGGAACTCAAAGGCTCCCCGAAATACAGAGTATTTTTCATGATTCTGAGGATGACTGAGATGAGAGGAGCCATGTGCACCCTCTCCTTCGTTCACCTGGGGCCCCTCCCTATCCCACTAAGGCTTTCCATATTCAGCGACTGGAGGGCTGTGCCAACCCCAGTTTATGGTTTCTGGATATACGCAGGGTGGATGAATCCTGAACCTTTATAGTCTTAGGTAAGAACAATGCCATTTCCTTCAGCCTGTTTTCAGGTCCCTGCACTTGGCCAGGATGATGCTGGCTGATGCTTCTCACTGTTCCTCACTTCTCTCCTCGGAGCCAGCAACAGCATCTCATTCCATGCTGTGAGCACTGTGTAAAGCACTGAGCGCCTGGCACACAACAGGGCAGCTCTGAGCTGTGATCCTTCTAATCTTTGGGGTTTATCTTTATCACCTATCTTCTGGGAACTTCCAAAGAGATCTTCCAGTCAAGTTGGAGTGCACCTTTAAACCACAGCATTTGGGAGGCAGTCAGTGGATCACAGTAAGTTGGAGCCCAGGCTGGTCTAAATACTTACACACTAAGTTCCAGGCCTACATAGTGAGACTATGCCTCAAAAAATCCTACCCTGCTGTTGACAACAATGATGATGATGCTGTCCTCCAGATTTGGGGAACCATTCAGTCAGCTGTATACCCACAGATCTGTTCTGGCTGCTCCTGGAAGCAGGCAGGTACCACTTCAATTGTGCATTACTTGCATTACTAAATTTCTCCCCCCGCCCCCTTTGGTTTTTCACAACAGGGTTTCTCTATGTATCCCTGCCACTAGCTCTGCAGACCAGATTGGCCTCAAACTCAGAGATCCGCCTGCCTCTGCCTCCCAGGGGCTGGGATTAAATGCATGTGCCACCACCGCCCGGCTAAATTTCTTCTAAAGTCAAAGTTGAGATTTCATGAGCACTGAAGGAAAGGGCTCCTGAAGTCACACCACACCAGTCACTCATGACACAGGAATGAAGAAGCCCATGCCACTGAAACAAGCCTTCCCAGGGGCCTCTCTTCTTTAGCACTACCCTGGGACCCAGAGAGGTGACATTCCACGCATCAGAATAGTGTTCAAACGATCAAGTGGCTGGCCCAGGCAAGCAGGCTATGCTTCTGAGCAATCCACTCGTGCAGGCTCATTTCAGAGGCTAGAGAATCATCTCACTTTCCACTAAAGAGATGAGGCAATGACTTAGCCAAGGTCAATCAGAGCAGGTGCTAGCCAAAGGAACACCCAAGGGTTTTGACTTCCAACTGCAATACAAACACACATCCCTCATCTGGTCAAAGTGCCCTTGAGTCAGGCAATTAGCTTGGAGACACAATTGTGGCCTCAAGGCCAAGGAGTTAGAAGAGGGAAAATCAAGGGACAGAATAAACTCACAGGGCAGCTGTTAAGAGTCTCCAAGCTGTGATCCTATCTGAAGAGAATGCAATTTAGAAGCACTTAGTCCTGCACCTTGTTTTAACCTTACATAACTCCTTGCTATTACATCACTAAGAACAATTTCTTTTAATGGGCCTCCGTACCTGGACAAGTAAGACAAACTTCTTGGGCTATGATGCTACACCTAAATAGCTTTCCCCATGGAAATGCTGGCCTGAGTAGGAACCAAAAATAAACTGCAAAGCAAATTCCAGAGGGACCTGTCATCAGGGAGTACACACCCCACACACAGCCTCACAAAAGCAGTGTAATAGCAGGCAGCTTGAACTTAGAAACACCATGTCTCAAATCTTGGAGACATTAAATGTTTTGGCAACTTAAAAGACAATATACAAGAGGCAAGAAAGCAACAATGGGTGTGGCGGCACACACCTGCCTGCATCCCCAGCACTTGGGAGGCAGAGGAGTAAGAATGAGGAGCATAAAGTCATTCTCTGCTACAAGGTGAGTCTGAGGGCAGCGTGGTGACATGAGACCCTACTGAGGGAGGAAAGAAGCAAGGAGGGGAAGAGAAAGTGAAAAGCTGAAACATTCACCACCAGAAGGAGTCTTGAGCTGACTGACAGCAGCCCGGCTCTTTCTTCCTAGGACTGCTCTATCCCAGCACACAGGTGACAGCGAGGAGGACCGGAAGGGGCTGGCAGCCATTGGCTTTACTTCAGAAGGGTGCTCACTGGTGTGATGGGAAAGGGCCAGTCCCCACAGAGAATAGGTGGGAAGTTTTGAGCTGGCCAGGAAGCTGGGAAGGAGACTCTGGCTGTCCGCTTCAAGTTTGTTTCCAGGCGGTGGGGAGGTGGAGGTTTTTGTGTGTTTGTTCTTTTGTTTTTCGAAACAGGGTTTCTCTGTAGCTTTGGAGCCTGTCCTGGAACTTCTTCTGTAAACCAGGTTGGCCTTGAACTCAGAGATCCGCCTGTCACTGCCTCCCGAGTGCTGGGATGAAAGGTACTACAACTGCCTGGCTTTTTTGGAACTATGTAGTTCAGGCTGTCGTGAGTTCACTGCGTAAAGCAAGCTGGCCTGGAACTCGAATGAAGAGGGCTAGGATTAAAGGTGTGCACGGATAAAGGGCTAGCACTAAAGGTGTGCACCACCCCCCTGGCTGTTCTAAAGAGCTTTAGGAACACAACCACAAACTCCATGCTTCATGGAAGCAACTTTATTTCTGCTGCTCATTTACATGGAGGACACAGGAAGAGGAGGGCTTGCTCCTATCTTGTCATCTTTCTTTCTAAATATGCTCACTAAAAACTTACATTTAGAGAAAAATATTAGGGCTGGAGAGATGGCTCAGCAATTAAAGAGTGTTTGCTGCTCTTCTAAGACCCAAGTTCAGTACCCTGCACCATATTAGGGAGTTAACATAATGCTACAAAGACATATATATATCTATACACATAATTAAAAATAAAAACAAATCCTTTTAAAGAGAGGGAGGTATTAAGTCAGACATGGCAGTACACACTGAAAGACCAGCTATTTAGGAAACTGAGGGAGAACGGTGAGTTACAGGCCAGCATGGCTAAAATAAAATATCTTAGCAGCCTGGGTGACAGTGAGACCCAAGGGAGGGACACTAGTATTAAGTCTCATTCATATTATCCAACTAAACATGTAAACTACAAAAATACTGTCCAGGTTATAAGGAATATTCCAAACAGACACAGTTAAAACGACTCCAATAACTATCAACTTAAAAAAAAGCCGGGCAGTGGTGGCGCATGCCTTTAATCCCAGCACTCAGGAGCTCTGTGAGTGTGAGACCAGCCTGGTTTAAATAGTAAGTTCCAGGCCAACCTGATCTAGAGAGTTCCAGGACAGCCAGAGCTACATAATTTGTCTCAGAAAACCAACCAACCAATAAACAAAAAACCCCCAAACAAACAAAAGACTGGGTATACTGTGTATCTTTAATTCCAGTACTTGAGAGACAGAGTCAGGCAGATCTGAGTGTGAGGCCAGCCTGGACTACATAGTGAGTTCCAGGACAGCCAAGGCTATCCAGAGAAATCCAGACATTTTATTCTGCCAGTACATAACCAGATTCATGACGAACAGAAATCAAGACACTGACCATTCAAACCTTTCTTTTCAGTCATCCTGATGTCAGAATGACTGAGGCGGGGGAGGGGGGACAAGGTTCCTAACAAGTACAGCACTATCCCAGGATCCACTTGTGTCACCCATGTCACAGAGAGCTGCTACCCTCCCCAAAACATCTGCTCTCTAGTCCTGGCAATCGAAGGGGGTCCTACACCTGCAGTAGACACTCACAGACCACCATTTCTTGGACTCCCTTTGTTGGAAGCTACAAAATTTGCAACAGTGGAGAAAATACCACCAGAGCTGTAAGACGGGCTCCAATGCACTCAAACCAAGTCACAAGAGGGAATCTTCAAAATCTACCAAAACAGAGGCCTTTTAAAGTTTTCTGTTGCCAGGCGGTGTTGCACACACACCTTTAATCCCAACACTCGGGAGCAGAGGCAGGAGGATCTCTGTGAGCTCAGGGCCAGCCTGGTCTACAGAGCTAGTTCTAGGACAGTCAGGGCTACATAAAGAAACCCTGTCTCAAGCTGGAGAGATGGCTCAGAGGTTAAGAGACCTGCCTGTTCTTCCAAAGGTCCTGAGTTCAATTCCCAGCAACCACATGGTGTTTCACAACCATCTGTAATGAGGTCTGGTGCCCTCTTCTGGCCTGCAGGCATACAAGCAGATGGAACATTGTATACTTAATAAATAATAATAAAAAAAACCTGTTTCAACCCCCACCCCAAAAGTTTTTTCTATGTAACTCCAAAATAGGCTTCTCAGGTCCAATTTTGGTCCAATTTTATTACATGTGTTGGGGAGGCAGAGGGAGGATATCTGTAAAAAAGTGAACCGCCAAAGCCATGATGAACGGAAACGACTGACATCATGGCAGTGCCCGGTGGGCGGAGCCAGACCGAGGAGTCACAAACCTCCGGAGAAGCTGGGCAACGGAACGCATTTCTGAACCTTTCCGAAAACCACTGGCAACGCGCTACTGACAGAGTGAAGCAGCAACTCCTTTCCCCCGACACAACACTGATCGTTTTTAATAGCCGTTCTGCTTCAAAATCGACTATTTTCCAAATATTTTTGCAAACGAACTCAGCTTTCTTAAGAACCAAGGAGCTGTGACCTGATTTACATTTTTCTGAGAAGCTGAGGTGTGTGTGGATTTGGGATGCACAATCATTAAAGAAAAAGAGACGCTGGTATCAGCGATGAACCAGAACTCAGGAGTCGGGCTTTGTCCCCCGTGGTCTCCTGCCATCCTACGTCTCTGCAGTGTCTCCCTTCTTAGCATGGCATGGAGTCATACTCTTCTGTTGCCTTTTTTTCCCAGTAGGAAAATCCCAGATTTTTTTGTTTTTGATTTCTTGAGACAGGGTCTCATTATGTGGCTCTGGCTGTCCTGGAACTCTATAGACCAGACTAAAGCTGGCTTCAAACTAAAGAGATCCTCCTGCCTCGGCCTCCTGAATGCTGGGGATTAAAGGTGTCCGCCACCACACCCATCCCTAGATTAACTTTTTTTTTTTTTTTTTTTGGTTTTTCGAGACAGGGTTTCTCTGTAGCTTTGGAGCCTGTCCTGGAACTAGCTCTTGTAGACCAGGCAGGCCTCGAACTCACAGAGATCCGCTTGCCTCAGCCTCCCAAATGCTGGGAATAAAGGCGTGCGTCACCACCACCCGGCCCTAGATTAACTTCTAAAGAGCCTCCCATGATGGGTTTGGTGGTGTGGCTTCTTTAATCCTCCATACTGGAGAGGCTGAGGTGGGAAGACCACAATTTTCCAGGCCAGCCTGGACAACTTGGCATTATTTACTCTCAAAATAAAGTAAAATGAGCCGGGCCGTGGTGGCACACGCCTTTAATCCCAGCACTTGGGATCTCTGTGAGTTCGAGACCAGCCTGGTCTACAAGAACTAGTTCCAGGACTGGCTCCAAAGCTGCAGAGAAACCCTGTCTCGAAAAACCAAAAAAAAAAAAAGTAAAATGGGTTGAGGGTGTAGCTCTGCAGAAAAGCACCGGTCTTAGCATCAAGTTCCTGGGTTCAGTCCTTAGCACTGCAAAAATGAATGAATGAACAGCACCCCACAAAATCAGACCTCTCACCTTCCCGGGGACCTAAAACGAGGTAAGCCTGATTCATGCTTAGAAAGGTTTCCTGATGTGGCAGGAGAGGGGGAGCTGAGAGATAGGTGTTTGAGAGAGAGACTCCCTGAAGGAAATTACTCTCAGGAAAACAAGCCTCCTCCAGCCAAACCTTGGCTTAAGGTTTATGATGATGGACCACTCTTCGTTCACCAGCCTCATGCTAACACTGTGGGAGAGTGTGGTATTTGCCTACCAGCTCCAGGGTGGTTCTTCTCCTCTACCCACGGCTGCATAGGAAGGACACCCCACCCCAAGAAGCCCAAAGACACCCAGTGCAGCTGCTACCATCTCCCCCAGCACTATTAATATCATGGCTCTGGACTGTTCATCGCTTCCCTCACAAAGTTCTCCGCAGCGATTCAAAGAAGGCAGCGGGGTTAAAACAAAAAAAAGACGCCGGCCGCTTCCCCACTATGCATTCCGTCAGCATCTCCTCAACTTCTTGGGGCTTTCGGCTCGATCTTTGTTTTGGAATGCCCACAGCTAAAACCTCCCCGGCACGGCCTTCCCTTCTGGAAGCACAATGCAGCATGGAGCTGGGGTTGGGGGGGGCGAGAGGGAGGGTGTCAGCAAAACGCCGCACTAGTGCAATGCCGAGCGCGCCTCGGAACCTGAGGCGGTCCCCACGGGCGTCCGTGCATGTCCATCACCCCGAGGCCCACACCACAGCCGAGCATCGCTCGCCAGGCCCCTCCCCGCGCCCCGAGCCGGGAGCCCTGCCGGCGTGCGCGCCCAGGCCGGTGCGATGACGGTGCACCGAGCGCTGTGGCGGCGCTCCCCCGCCTGCCCTCCCGGCCGCCCCGGCCCGCCTCACCTTGGTCTCCTTTACATGCTGCTTGACGCCCTCCGGGTACCACTGGACGCGCACGTAGCCGCGCCGCAGCGGGCTGGCCCGGCCCTCCTCGTGGCCCGCGCCCCCGGCCTCGGAGCAGCCCGAGCTGCCGCGGCCGTCCTCCTCGCCCTCCGAGTCCGAGTCCTCGCCGTGGATAAGGCGCACCAGCCCGAAGTGCACCGAGCCGCGGTAACGGCCCGACACCAGGTCGTGAGAGAACAGCAGGCGCTGCGAGCCCGCTTCGGGACCGGATTCGGAGGACGGCCCTGAGGCCGAGTCCGTGGCGGGCGCGGGCGGCGGGGCGGCGGCGGGGGCTGCGGCCGGGGTCGGGGCGGCGGCGGCCGGGGCCTGGGCGGGCGCGGGTGCGGGTGCGGGTGCGGGTGCGGGCGCGGACGCTGCGGGATCCGCCATAACTGCTCTGCGCGAGTCTCGGGCGGCGGCGGTGGCGGCGGCGGCTGCTACAGCGGCGGCGGTAGCGGCGGCAGCAGCCTAAGCGCGGGGAGGCGGGGCCGGCGGCGCGGGGGCGGGGCCAAGCGCGCTGACGTGGACTTGCGTGCCGCCGTCGTTAGGGCGCTGGGATGCTGTTGCTAGGAGCCGCCGCCCGGTCGCTAGGGGACGCTGAAGATGTTTGGGTGGGGGGCGGAAGGACTGCCGCGGGGCGTGGCAGGGCAGCCGGCAATAAAGAGGCTGGATCTGGGGTGGAAGGAAGGGTAGTGGTCACAGAGGAGGAGAGGGGCGGAGACTGCACACCTGGCTGACAGCAACTTTTTTGAAAAAATTAAGCCGCTTGGTGGTTGCACACGCCTTTAATCCCAGCACTTGGAGGCAGAGGTAGGCGGATCTCCTGAGTTCGAGGCCAGCCTGATCTACAGAGTGAGTGCCAGGATAGGACAGTCAGGGGTACACAGAGAAACCCTGTCTCAGAAAAAAATTAAATTAAAATTTAAAATGATTGACTATGATTATATGTATGCATATTATGGGCGTTGCACAAGTGACAAAACAGAGGTCAGAGTCCAACTTAGTGGAGTTGGTTCCCTCTTTTCACCTTTATGTGGGATTCTGGGGTTTGAACTCAGGTCATTAGGCTTGTGTGGCAAATGCTTTGCCTACTGAACCATCTTATCAATCCCCCAACTTTTTTTTTCCTTTTCCTATAATAATTTATTTATTGAGACAGGGTCTTACCAAGCAACCCTAGCTAGCCTGGAATTCACTATGTAAATCAGACTGGGCTCAAACTCAGAGATCTGCCTGGCTCTGCCTCCCGGATGAGTACTGGGATTAAAGGTGTGTGCTACCACTCCTAGTCAGTCAACAAGTTCTAACTAGCTCCCTTGGCATTCCAGTCTAGCTGTAGCTCTGCGGAGTGACACTATCTTTGTCCTCTAGGTACCCACATGTCACTGTGGCACACTTGTGCCCATACCCATCAGATGCACACATATAATCATAATTAATCATTTTTTGTAAAAAGTTGTCAGCTAGGTGTGGCGGTGCATACCTTTGACATGTGCCTTAGAAAACAGTCTAGTTGGGCACATAAAACAAATACTCATTAGATATCTGAAGCAACTCCAAGGTAGCTTGTAAGCAAGGTTGTAATAGATAGGTATAGAATATGTAGAGTCCCTAGCAGAGTTTGGAAGGTCATGACCCCTTAGGGTCTAGAGGTTGTGACAGGAGCCCAGAAAGAGGTAAGAAAAGTCAACAGCCGGGCAGTGGTGACACACGCCTTTAATCCCAGCACTGGGGAGGCAGAGGCAGGCGGATCTCTGTGATTTCAAAGCCAGCCTGGTCTACAAGAGCTAGTTCCAGGACAGGCTCCAAAGCTACAGAGAAACCCTGTCTCGAAAAACAAAAAAACAAAACAAAAAAAAAAACCAGCAAAAAAAAAAAAAAGAGAAGGAACTGTGATTCTAAATCTTGACTGTCTATTGCTGATCTATAAAAAACAAGCAATTGGCTGGGTGGTGGTGGCCCACACCTTTCATCCCAGCACTCGGGAGGTGGAAGCAGGCAGATCTCTGTGGGTTCGAGGACAGCCTGCTCTATCTACAGAGCGAGTTCCAGGAAGGCACCGAAGCTACAGAGAAACCCTGTCTCAAAAAACCAAAACAAAACAAAACAAAGCAATCAAAACAAAAACAAAAACCCAAGCAATTGATTTTCTTTCTTCCTTCCTGAAGCTGTTATTTTGGGGAGAAGGAGCCATGGTGCACAGCCATGGTGCGCGTGTGGAAGTCGAACGACAACTCTCCTTCCATCACTTGGGTCCTGGGGTTTGAACTCAGGTCGTCAGGCTTGATAGCAAATGCCTTTATCCTCTGAGCCTTCTTGCTAGCCATTTTTAAATTTTTATTATATTGTGTGTGTGTGTGTGTGTGTGTGTGTGTGTGTGATTTTCTTAAGTGTGGGCCTAAGCGTGCCACATCTTCCTGTAGAAGTCAGAAGAGAACTTGAAGGAGTGGGCCGCTTCAGGTTTGCTTCTCTTCACCTCAGTCTTCTTGTAAAATAGGGTTGATGCTAGCACTGCCCACATCCTTGCAGGGCTGCGATCACATGATGTAGAGCAGTGCCTGGCGTATGGCTCTCTCAATAACATTGACTCATTACTGTAATACTCCAATCCCCCTGCTTAGACTGAACTACAGACTGGCAGAACTGTTATGCAGCCTCCCTGTGGTTGGCTCCTTATTACCACTGTAAAATATAAATAGTAATTTTATTAATTTGGCGTGCCACCTTAGTAAGGCCCTAAAGATTTAGACACATTATCAGAAGGGTTTCTAATGGACTGTTTAAAAGAAATTAAGACTACTTGAGATCTACCCCTAACCTTTCTCAAAAAAAAGCGTTTTTCACGCATGTCTCTTCAATTCAGTCAATGACAATTGGTCAGGTGGTTTGTGATTACAGTATTTAGGCTCTTCCAAAGGGAAAAAGGACAGAACCCTGCACTTTGAGTATTTTTCCATTTACTGGGGATATGACACTCAGGGAAAGATGGAAATGCACTGGGGCTGGAGAGATGGCTCAGCAGTTAAGAGCACTGGCTGCTCTTCAGAGGACCCAGGCTCAATTTCCAGCACCCAGGTGGAGGCTCACAACTCCAGTTCCAGGGATCTGATGCTGTCTTCTGGCCTCCTCCAGCACTGCATACATGTAGTACACAGCCATACTCACAGGCAAAATACCCATACACATAAAATATAATTAAGATTTACACATGGCATGGTGGAAAACACCTTTAATCTTAGCACTCAGGAGGCTGAACAGAGGCAGATCTCTGTGAGTTTGAAGGCAGCCTGGTCTACAAATCAAATTCCAGATCCTATCTCAAAAAAACAAATGAAAATAAATAAATTTACGCCGGGCGATGGTGGTGCAAACCTTTAATCCCAGCACTTGGGAGGCAGAGGCAGGCAGATTTCTGTGAGTTCAAGGTCAGCTTGGTCTATGGAGATAGTTCCAGGACAGCAGGGCTACACAGAAAAGCCCTGTCTCAAAAACAAAACAAAAATAATTTTTTTGTAAAGATTTTGCTGGGCGGTGGTGTCGCACACCTTTAATCTGAGCACGCGGGAGGCAAAGGCAGGTGGATCTTTGTGAGTTTGAGGCCAGCCTGGTAGTGAGTTCAGGAAAAGCCAGGGCTGTGACATAGAGACCCTGTTTGGTTTTGTTTGTTTGTTTGTTTGATTTTTTTTTTTATTCCAAGACAGGGTTTCTCTAGTTTGGAACTAGCTCTTGTAGACTAGGCTGGCCTCAAACTCACAGAGATCCGCCTGCCTCTGCCTCCCGAGTGCTGGGATTAAAGGCATGCGCCACCACCACCCGGCAAAACTCTGTCTTGAAAAACTGGTTGCTAAGTCAGTGTGCCCCGGTTGATATGAAAGACCTTGTATGCTGGGTAGTTTTATGTCAACTTGACATGGACTAAAGTCATCTAACGGGAGAGAACCTCAATTAAGAAAATGCCTCCATAATACATAATGTATTTATGCTGGGCGGTGGTGGTACACACGAAAAATAAAAATTGGGTTTTAGGCAACCCTGTCCAGGCATTTTCTTAATTAGTGGTTGATGGGGGCGGGCCCAGTCCATCATGAGCAGCGCCATCCCTGGGCTGGTGGTCCTGGGTTCTATGAGAAGGTGGAGTGAGCAAACCATGGGGAGCAAGCCAGTAAGCAGCACCCCTCCATGGCTTCTGCATCAGCTCCTGCCTCCAGGTTCCTGCCCTTTTTGAGCTCTTGTCCTGACTTCCTTTGATGATGAACAGGGATGTGGAAGTGTAAGTCAAATAAACCCTTTCCTCCCCAACTTGCTTTTGATTATGGTGTTTCATTACAGCCGTAGTAACCTTGACTAAGACACCCTACTTCACTCTATAAGGTGGGGGGGCAATCTAGGAAGACACCTGGCATCCACTTCTGGCCTTCAAATCCATAAGCACGCAATTGCAAACTCACCCAAACACACATACATGAGCACGCATTCACAAGGATGCATACCATACCACACTCAAAATCCAAAAGAGTTTTGTGTTTTACCCCAGCTTATGCCTGCATTTGTTACTTTAATATGAAAAAACAGTATCCCTCCCTTCCTTGTTTTTTTTCCTTTTTTCTTTTCTTTTTCTTTCTTTCTTTCTTTTCTTTTTTTTTTTTTTCCCAGAGACAGGGTTTCTCTGTAGCTTTGGAGCCTATCCTGGAACTAGCTCTTGTAGACCAGGGTGGCCTACGAACTCACAGAGATCCACCTGCCTCTGCCTCCCAAGTGCTGGGGTTAAAGGCGTGAGCCACCACCGCCCGGCTTTTTCCCTTCCTAATCATTGAGTAGAACAAGAAGAAGTGGCCCATTTATTCCACAGCTTCTGGTAATCATGGCTAATAATAGCTGCACTCACTGAGGTGTGACTTCATGCCCAGTTCTACACCCAGTGCTTTGCAAAGATCATTCAGAACCGGCCAGGGTGGAGGTGAGAACAGCTGACGTTAAATGCCGATCTCACCATCCCTAGATAAACTGAACTGTGTGTCTCGTGTCCTAGCTGTGTGTTTAATCCTGGTGCCCAGTGTAGCACCTGGCCAGAGCCTTGGGGTTTGGTAATGTGTCACATGGGTAGATACAAAAAGACCTGACATTTCTGAACCTCCAGCTTTGGTGAGTTTCCTATGCCCCACATGCAATTCACACATCGAAGCCAGGAATGGGCAGAGGTCTTCAGGCTGCTGATGCTCCAGACCCCTCATCTCCTTCCTCCCTCCCCACTTTGAGCTGTATGGGAGCCACTGTGGAGACCGAGCCTCTAAAAGTTCCTTCCCACCTTTTGGTGTCTTTCAGGGATTTCACCAGACCCCAGGTGCTTCCAAGCCTTGGGGTGTGACCCTGAACGGCAGCTGTGCCGGGGTCTGGTGCCCTCTTCTGGCCTCTGCAGGCACTGCACTCATGTGCTACACAGATTCATCTATACTTATAAAATGAAAATACATCTTTAAAAAAAGGGGTGGAAGAGGAGGCAGTGGTGGTGCACTCCTTTAATACCAGTGGAGGGGAATGCAGTAATGGGTACTGAATATCTCAGGTATTGAAAAGGTAAGGGGGACACAGTATCCTGCACCGCAGACGGGACGGCTGCTCTTGGGACAATGGAAGCATCAGAGACAGAAAGGCTGTGAGTGCTGAGTTAATTGATAATTGAAAGCAAAGTAGAGGGGCTGGAGAGATGGCTCAGTAGTTAAGAGCACTGGATGCTCTTCCACAGGTCCTGAGTTCAATTCCCAGCACCCACGTAGCAGCTCATAACTGTCTGAACTCCAGTTCCAGGGGATCCTACACCCTTGTATAGATATACATGCATGCAAGCAGGCAAAATACCAATGTATGTAAAAGTAAATAGCGGGGCAGTGGTGGTGCACTCCTTTAATCCCAGCACTCGGGAGGCAGAGGCAGGCGGATCTCTGTGAGTTCGAGGCCAGCCTGGCCTACAGAGGGAGTTCCAGGACAAGCTCCTAAAGCTACAGAGAAACCCTATCTCGAAAAACAAACAAAAAAACCCAAATCATAAAAAAAGAAGCAAAGTAGAAAAGTTAGAGGGTCTCCTTAAAGAAATTTATCTGAAGATGGGGGAAGATTGAACTGAAGATCAGGATCTAGCTTACTTGTCAGGTGTGTTGGTACACGCCTTTTATCCTGGCACTAGAGAGGCGGAGGCATGAGGATCTCTGTGAGTTCAAGGCTAGCTGGTCTGCAGAGTGAGTTTCAGGACAGGACTCTATAGAGAGGTCCTGTCTTTATAAAGTTTTACTTGCCAACTGGAGGATCCTGACTAGGAAAAGTGGAACTCCTTGTCACCCAGGGATATATGGGTTGCTGCACTCAAGAAAATCCTGAAGTACTTCAAACCTAGGCACGCTTGGCGAGAAGTGCTGAGTGCTGGAGTTAAAGGTTTACGTCACTATATCCAGCCTCTGGAGCCTTTTGGATTTACAGAGGTCTGCCCCCTAATGTGGGATTCCCTTCTGTCTATGTGTTGCTTTTATTGATTAATGAATAAAGAAGCTGCTTTTGGCCAATGGCTTAACAGAATATAGTCAGGCTGGAAAAGATATATATAGAGAGAGTAGGTGGAGTCTGAGAAGCCATGGAGCTGCCAGAGGGGAAAGATACGAGTTGTCAGGTGGCCACAATCCTCGTGATTAGCCAGAAATACGCTTAAGCTATTGGCCAAACAGTATTGCAAATAATTTAGTTTCTGTATGATTATTTCGGGACTCAGCAGCCGGGAACAAACTAACAGCCTTCGGCCAACAGCCCCCCTCCTTGCCTGAGCAAATATGTGCTCCCCTCCCCCAGCCCCTAGATTCTGCTCCATTGCTCTCCCTTTGCACAGGTCTGTCGCCAGCTTTAAATTCCAAGGCAAGACAGCCTGGCGGTGGTGGCGCGCGCCTTTAATCCCAGCACTCGGGAGGCAGAGGCAGGCGGACCTCTGTGAGTTTGAGGCCAGCCTGGTCTATAGAGTTCCAGAACAAGCTCCAAAGTTACAGAGAAACCCTGTCTCGAAAAACAAAAAACAAAAACCACAACAAAATTCCAAGGCAAGAAAGGGACGGCTCTGGGAGCTCAGTGTCTACAGACCAGGAGACTGAGCCTGAAGGATGCTGGGTAAGGACGGTGTGTGGGTACTGGAGTACGTTCAGTGCATTGCAGGACCCCAGAGGTTATATGAACCTACCGGTAAGGGGACTCTTGGAAGCCTGGAGAAAGTAATTCAGTTCATTCCCTCCCATCTGGCCACCTGCTCCCAGCTCCCAGCTGTTCCCTTGACTGAAGAAATCCACTTCACCCAGGGTGGCCTAGCCTTGAGTTGCCAGCGCTTCTAGCCCCAGAGTCCTGTGTGTCCTGTCGTCTGTCGTCCCCTGTCGTCCCCCCTCCCCCAGGAGACCCCTCAAGTCGTCACTGCCCAGATGCACTTCCTTTGATGTCCAACAGGGGGCGCTCAGGACTACTCCATTCCTCTAGGAAGCAAAGGTGAAGAAAATAACTCAAAATGAGATAGCGCAGGATCTTCAAGGCTAACTTTCAAGTGAGAACACACAGCCGCTTCCTTGGCCCGGAAACCTGTGTCCTGCCGCAGGCTTAGGCAGACATCCCCCCGCTGTTGCAGCACTGGGCTCTCCAATGGTTGCAGGCCTTAGGCCTGGAGACAGGGTGGGACCGTGACAGCCCCCAGACATGTCAGTCAGAATGCCTTCAGCCAATGGCCACCTCTGCGTGCTACTCCTCTGTACCTGGCACCATCCCGCTCTCCAGAAAGGACTCAGTTTTCAGAGAGAGTGCAAGTGTGTTTGCGTGTGTGTGTGCACACGTGCCCAAGGTTGATGTGAAGAACCGTTCTCCATCACTCGCCTACGTGATTCATTGAGCCAGCGTCTCTCAAGTCAAACCCAGAGTTTACAGGTACGGCTCGTTTTGTTAGACAGCTTGCTCCAGAGATCCCTGGTCTCTGCCTTCTGCAGTCAGAATTACAGGTGGACTGGGTTCAGGGGATGAACTTCAGTGTCCGTGCTTGGGTGGCAAGCACTTTTAACCATGGAGTCATCCCCCCAGTCACCAGAGCTTAGCTTACTGTGGTTCTTTCCTGTAATCCCAGCACCCAGGAGGCTGAAGCCACAGTAAGTTTGAACCTAGCCTGGGCTACACTGTGAGACTAGATTCTAGGCCGGTCTAGGCTTCAACATGAGACCCTACTTCACACACACACAGTGGGGCAGGGGCCTCAGGAGCGCCCTTGTTAGCAGACTCTGAGGTCTGTTCCTCATTCTTGTTGGCATTTGACAGTGTTGTCTGTCGTGTCCTTTGGATTCTGGAATATGGTCCTGACTGTCCCCAGCCTATGACCTCACTGTTCTTCCTCATGGCTCATCCCCCAACAGTACAGTTTTGGAGGATGGACGTCCCAGAACTCAGAGCCCCGTGCACTCAGTTTCTGGAAAGGCCCCGTGACGGCATGACGTCACATTATAATGGGAGCATGTGTGTGAAGAGATATCATATGTCAAGATAGCAAGTCAGAGAGAGAAAGTACCAGGCAACAACCCTCTTGACAGAAATAACCGGGGTCCTATGAGAATTACGTCAATGCTTTTTGAAAGCAGGATGCTAAATTACTTCCCGCAGGGACCCACCCCTTAAAGGGTCCACACCCCCTCCTCCCAACACTGTCACACTGAAGACCAACCTCTCATTACATGTACCCCTGAGAGACCCACTCCAGACACATCCAAGTCACCTGATCACAGGTTGCAGATGGAGGATGGAGGAAGCATCAAGAACAAAGACCTCGGGAATCATGTGCATTTTGAACCCCCTTACATGGACGGTGCTTTTCCCTCCATCCCCTGAGCCTGGGCCGATGGTTGGCACTCTGTTCTATTCAGCCACAGGCAGGCAGAGCAGACACAAACAAATGCCATTTCCAGGGGTCAATGGTACCCCAGGGGAAATCGGGACAGGGTGCTGCGGGAGAGCTCTGTTTCCGTGCCATTCTGTTTCTCTCCAGGGATTCTCTTTGGGGGTCCTCATTTCCTCCTCCTCGACTCTTAGCAGGTCTTCTGGCCAGTGGGGGCTGAGGCACTGACTCCCCATGAGGAAGAAAAACGGCCAGGGTTTCCCAAGGCTTGTGCCCTTCTTAGTTGCTGGCTCCATTGCACCCCCTGGTGTCCAATCGCAACCACGGGTAGATGCCCACAGTTCTATGCGAGTCTCTGTCCTTTCTCATTGGCCATCCTCATGACTAGGCACCATCTGGAAAACACCTCTACACATGGTGACCCTCTGAGAACAGGAAAGGGCAATGTATTAGACATGGCTAAACTGGGGGATCCCACGCTGCACCAGCTAAGAGAGGGAAATGAAGAGGAGGGAAGGTGATGGCTTGGGTCTCTGCTGGCCAATAGGAAGACAGCATGCTGCTGAGCTGGAGGCGTGGCTCAGCTGGTAGAATGCTTACCTAGCCTAGCCTATCGCTGTATATACCGGGTGTGGTGGCACGGGCCTATGATCCCAGTGCATGGGACATTAGACTAGAGACCACCATGTGCTTCTCATTTTCTGGCTTTTGTTGGTGTCCTCCAGGGTGCTGCATGGTGGCGGCTCAGAGTGACATTTTTGTTTGTTTTTCTTTCTTTTTTTTTTTTTAAGATTTATTTATTTATTATGTATACAACATTCTGCCTCCATGTATACCTACACACCAGAAGAGGGCGCCTGATCTCATTACACATTATCTTCTACTCTGAAGACTGGAGACTTTCCGGCTCTCTTGGCACCTGACTGGGTCCATGAAATTATTGATCAGAGCCTCAGTTTCCTCCTCTGTAAAATGGGGACACTTACACTCCCCTGTTGTGTGATATTTTGTTTGTGTTCTGACAAATAAAGCTTGCCTGGAGATCAGAGGGTGGAGCTAGCCACTAGTTAACCATGGAGGTCTGGATGTCTGTACAGACAGGAGACAGAAAGTGATCAGGCTGGATGGAGAGAAGAACCAATAATGAAGGGGTGGAGACAGGATCTTTGCCTTATTTGGTCAGAGAATTCAGAGAGGTAAGAAGTCTCTGGTGGCTGCTGCTCTGCTTCTCTGAGCTTTCAGCTTTTACCCCATATCTGACTCCGGGTTTTTATTGATAAGATTAATTAGATTAATGCTTCATCTGGTGTCCAACTTTTGGGGCACGAATTCATGCAAAAGCTGCTTGCCTGAGACATGCCTGAGCTGGGTATGGGGGCTCCCACCAGACTCACCCTGCCTGCTAGCTTTTCCTTTTTTCCCCCAAGCCCACTGAGCGAGGCTGGGATTTTTCTGTTGCAGTCTCTCTGCAGCAAACTCCACAGGCTCTTGGGCTCCAAACGCTGCTGAGGTTAGCCCCTCACCATCAGTCAGCTCTGCCTTTAGGCAGCCTCCATTGCATGTGCTTCTTCCCCACAACCCTGTATGTGTTTTTCAGACAGCAGGCTCCCTCACCCGGTGGATTGTGGGCTTTCCCTGGACCCCTCCTTGGGCTGCTGCCACACTGGGTAGCTGCTTTGATACCGGCTCAGGCTTCTATTGTTCTACGCAGCATCAGTCAGCCTCACACTTCACCATCATCTTCACTCTCATCCTTGTCGGCAGATTTGGTGAGTCAATTGGGAATTCTTTTTTTTTCTTTTTATTTTTTTCATGATACTTATTGAGCTCTACATTTTTCTCTGCTCCCCTCCCTGCCTCATCCTCCCTCTTTCAACCCTCCCCCAAGGTCCCTATGCTCCCAATTTACCCAGGAGATCTTGTCTTTTTATACTTTCTACTTCCCATGTAGATTAGATCTATGTAAGTCTCTCTTAGTGTCCGCATTGTTGTCTAAGTTCTCTGGGATTGTGGTTTGTAGGCTGGTTTTCTTTGCTTTATGTTTAAAAACCAGCTATGAGTGAGTACATGGGATAATTGTCTTTCTGTGTCTGGGTTACCTCACTCAAAATAATGCTTTCTAGTTCCATCCATTTTCCTGCAAAATTCAAGCTGTCGTTATTTTTTCCGGCTGTGTAGTACTCCATTGTGTAAATGTACCACATTTTCCTTATCCATTCTTCGATCGAGGGACATTTAGGTTGTTTCCAGTTTCTGGCTATGACAAACAAAGCTGCTATGAACATAGTTGAGCACATGTCCTTGTGGCACGATTGAGCATCCTTTGGATATATACCCAAAAGTGGTATTACTGGGTCTTGAGGAAGGTTGTTTCCTAATTTTCTGAGAAATCGCCACACAGACATCCATAGGGGTTGTACCAGCTTGCATTCCCACCAGGAATGCAGAAGTGTTCCCTTTTCTCCACAGCCTCTCCAGCATAAGTTTTTATCAGTGTTTTTGATCTTGGCCATTCTTACAGATGTAAGATGGAATCTCAGAGTTGTTTTGATTTGCATTTCTCTGATGACTAAGGATGTTGAACATTTCCTTAAGTGTCTTTCAGCCATTTTAGATTCCTCTGTTGAGAGTTCTCTGTTTAGGTCTGTACTCCATTTTTTTATTGGATTATGTGATCTTTTGGTGTCCAGTTTCTTGAGTTCTTTGTATATTTTAGAGATAAGACCTCTGTCTAATGTGGGGTTAGTGAAGATCTTTTCCTATTCTGTAGGCTTTCGTTTTGTTTTGTTGACCGTGTCCTTTGCTTTACAGAAGCTTTTCAGTTTCAGGAGGTCCCATTTGTTAATTGTTTCTCTCAGTGTCTGTGCTGCTGGGGTTCTATTTAGGAAGTGGTTCCCTGTGCCAATGCGTTCAAGTGTACTTCCCACTTTCTCTTCTATAAGGTTCAGTGTGGCTGGCTTTATGTTGAGGTCTTTGATCCATTTGAATTTGAAATTTGTACATGATAGATATGGGTCTATTTTCATTTTTCTACATGTTGATATCCAGTTATGCCAGCACCACTTGTTGAATATGCTTTCTTTTTTCCATTTGATATTTTTTGCTTCTTTATCAAATATCAGGTGTTTGAAGATGTGTGGATTGATATCTGGGTCTTCTATTCGGTTCCATTGGTCCTCCTGTCTGTTCTCATGTCAGTACCAGGCTGATTTCAGTACTGTAGCTCTGTAGTATAGTTTGAAGTCAGGGATTGTGATGCCTCCAGAAGTTCTTTTGTTGCCCAGGATTGTTTTGGCTATCCTGGGTTTTTTGCTTTTCCAAATGAAGTTGAGTACCATTCTTTCAAGGTGTTTGAAGAATTTTGTTGGGTTTTTGATGGGCATTGCATTGAATCCGTCGATTGCTTTTGGTAGGATTGCCATTTTTACTATATTAATTCTGCCTACCCAAGAGCATGGGAGGTTTTTCCATTTTCTGGTGTCTTCTTCAGTTTCTTTCTTCAAAGATTTAAAGTTCTTGTCGTGCAAGTCTTCCACTTGTTTGGTTACAGTCACTCCGAGATATTTTATGCTATTTGTGGCTATTGTGAAGGGTGTTGATTCTCTGATTTCTTCGTCAGCCCTTTTATCATCTGTGTACAGGAGGGCTACTGATTTTTTTTTTTTTGAGTTAATCTTGTATCCTGCTACATTGCTGAATGTGTTTATGAGTTGTAGAAGTTATTTGGTAGAATTTTTGGGACCACTTATGTAAACTATCATATCATCAGCAAACACTTCTTTTCCAATTTGTATCCCCTTGATCTTCCTTTGGTGTCTTACTGCTCTAGCTAGGACCTCAAGAACTATATTGAATAGATATGGAGAGAGTGGACAACCTTGTCTTGTTCCTGATTTCAGTGGAATTGCTGGGAGTTTCTCTCCATTTAGTTTGATGTTGACTGTTGGATTGCTGTATATTGCCTTAATTATGTTTAGGTATGTTCCTTGTATCCCTGCTCTCTCCAAGACCTTTATCATGAAGGGATGTTGTATTTTGTCAAATGCTTTTTTGCCATCTAATGAGATGATCATGTGGTTTTTATTTTTCAGCTTGTTTATATGGTGGATTACATTGACAGATTTTCGTATGTTGAACCATCCCTGCATCTGTGGGATGAAGCTGACTTGGTCATGGTGGATGATGGTTCTGATGTGTTCTTGGATTCTATTTGCTAGTATTTTATTTAGTATTTTTTCATCAATGTTCATGAGTGAGATTGGTCTGTAATTCTCTTTCTTAGTATTGTCTTTCTGTGGTTTGGGTATCAGGGTAATTGTAGCCTCATAAAAAGAGTTTGGCAGCCGGGCAGTGGTGGCGCATGCCTTTAATCCCAGCACTCGGGAGGCAGAGGCAGGCGGATCTCTGTAAGTTCAAGATCAGCCTGATCAACAGAGCTAGTTCCAGGACAGGCTCCAAAGCCACAGAGAAACCCTGTCTCAAAAAACAAACAAAAAAAAAAAACCAAACAAACAAACAAAAAAAGAGTTTGGCAATGTTCCCTCTGTTTCTATTGTGTGGAATAATTTGAGGAGTATTGGTATTAGTTCCTCTTTGAAAGTCTTGTAGAATTCTGAGCTGAAACTATCTGGTCCTGGGCTTTTTTTGTTTGGGAGACTTTTGATGACTGTTTCTATTTCTTCAGCAGTTATAGGTCTGTTTAATTTGCTTATCTGGTCTTGATTTAATTTTGGTAAGTGACACTTATCCCGAAAGTTGTCTATTTCCTTTAAGTTTTCCAATTTTGTGGAGTACCTGTTTTCAAAATATGACCTGATGATCCTCTGTATTTCCTCCATGTCTGTTGTTATGTCCCCCTTTTCATTTCTGATTTTGTTAATTTGGATATTCTCTCTCTGCCTTTTGGTTAGTTTGGATAAAGATTTGTCTATTTTGTTGATTTTCTCGGGGAACCAACTCTTTGTCTCGTTGATCCTTTGTATTGTTTTCTTTGTTTCTATTTTGTTGATTTCAGCTCTCAATTTGATTATTTCCTGCCGTCTAATTGTCTTAGGTGAGTTTTCTTCTTTTGATTCTAAAGTTTTCAAATGTTTTGTTAATTCACTAGTGTGGGATTTTTCCAGCTTCTTTATGTAGGCATTTAGTGCTATGAACTTGCCTCTTAACACTGCTTTCATTGTGTCCCATAAATTTGGGTATGTTGTGTGGTCATTTTCATTGAATTTTAGGAAGTCTTTAATTTCTCCCTTTATGTCTACCTTGACCCATTGATGATTCAGATGAGCATTGTTTAATTTCCATGTGTTTGTGGGTTTTCTGGAATTGGTATTGCTGTTGACTTCTAGTTTTAAAGCATGGTGATCTGATAAGGTACATTGGGTTATTCCAATTTTTTTGTATTTGTTGAGGTTTGTTTTGTTACCAAGTATGTGGTCAATTTTTGAGAAGGTTCCATGAGGTGCTGAGAAGAAGGTATATTCTTTTCTGTTTGGATGGAACATTCTATAGATGTCTGTTAAGTCCATTTGAGTCATAACATCTGTTAGTTCTCTTATTTCTCTGTTCATTTTTTTGTCTGATTGACCTGTCCAGTGGTGAGAGGGGTGTGTTGAAGTCTTCCACTATCAGGGTGTGGGGTTTAATATATGATTTAAGCTTTCGAAGTGTTTCTTTGACATATGAGAGTACCCTTGTATTTGGGGCATAGATGTTCTGTATTGAAATTTCCTCTTTATGGATTTTTCCTGTGACTAATATGAAATGTCCTTCTTTGTCTCTTTTGACTAATTTTAGCTTGAAGTCTATTTTGTTAGATATTAGGATAGCTACACACGCTTGTTTCTTAGGTCCATTTGATTGGTATATTTTTTCCCAACCTTTTACTTTGAGACAATGTCTGTCTTTGAGGTTGAAATGTGTTTCTTGTATGCAGAAGAGGGATGGATTCTGTTTTTGTATCCAATCTGTTAGCCTGTGCCTTTTTGTGGGTGAGTTGAGTCCATTTACATTAAGGGATATTAATGACCAGTGGTTGCTATCTCCTGTTAATTTGGTTTTCATCGTTGGTGATGTTATTTTGTACATTGTTTTCTTCTTTGGGATTTGCTGTAATGAGATCATCAATTGTCTGTGTTTTTGTTGGTGTAGCCACCTTCCTTGGGTTGGAGTTTTCCTTCTAGTATTTTGTGTAGGGCTGGGTTTGTGGCTAGGTATTGGTGAAATCTAGATTTGTCATGGAATATCTCTTTTTGTCCTTCTATGGTGATCGACAGTTTTGCTGGGTATAGTAGCCTAGGCTGGCATCCATGGTCTCTCAATGTCTGCATAATGCTTGACCATGACCTTCTGGCTTTCATTGTCTCCACTGAGAAGTCAGGTGTAATTCTGATAGGTCTACCTTTATATGTTACTTGTCCCTTTTCCTTTGCAGCTCTTAATATTCTTTCTTTACTCTGTATGCTTAGCATTTTGATTATTATGTGGCAAGAGGACTTTTTGTTTGGATCCAGTCTATTTGGTGTTCTGTAAGCTTCTTGTAGCTTCATAGGCATATCTTTCTTTAGGTAGGGAACGTTTTCTTCTATGATTTTGTTAAATAATTTTCCTTGCCTTTGAGTTGACTTTCTTCTCCTTCTTCTATACCTATTATTCTAAGATTTGGCCTTTTTATGGTGTCCCATATTTCATGGATATTTTTGGTTAAGCTTTTGTTAGATTTAATGTTTTCTTTAACTGATGAGTCTATTTCCTCTATTTTATCTTCAGCACTTGAGATTCCCTCTTCCATTTCTTGTATTCTGTTGTTCGTACTTGCATTTGTGGTTCTTGCTCTTTTCCTCATGATTTTTGTTTCTATAATTCCTTCGGCTTGTATTTTCTTTATTTTTTCTATCTCAGTTTTCAAGTCCTGAATAGTTTCTGTTATATGTTTGAGTTCTTTTTCTTGGTTTTCTTTAAGTGATTTGGTGATATCTTCCAATTTTTTGTTTGTTTTTTCTTCCATTTCTTTAAGGTAATTTCTCATTTCATCTTTAAGAATTTCAAACATTCTCTTGAGGTTATTTTTTAGATCATTTTCTTCTGGCTCATCCATATTTGGTTGTTCAGGTCTTACTTTTGCAGGGTCTTTAGGTTTTGCTGGTATTGTGTTGCTCTTTGTGGTGTAGCATGTGATCTTACCTTTTCTACTCATCTTTTCCTCTAATAGGTGTGGTTGGTGCTATCTGAGATTCTGTTGAATAATCTTCTAGGTGCCAGTGAATCCAAAGCTAAAATAGTTTTTCTCATGGTACAGTCAGTGTCACAGTTCTAGTTACCCTGTTGGTTATTCCTGTTCCTGGAGGTAACTCAGTGCTCCTGTGTTTTGGTCTGCTCCCTTGGAGTTTGCTGTCTCAGGCTTACTTTGGCCTAGGCTGCTGGCTTTGATCTGTTTCTGTAAATCTTGGTCTGGATCTCCTCTTGCAGAAGTCCCTGGCTTGGAGTTAGACCTGTTCTGGTGGAGATTGCTGACTCTGGATCTGGTCGCTGGGTCAATCCTGATCCGCTGTGTCCTGGAACTGCGTTTGCTCCTGGCTTCTGCTCCTGGTGGAGCTTGTTCTCTCTGTGTCTTAGGTAACTGGTTCAGTCCCACTCCGGTTCCGGTGGAGGTCACAGATTCTGAGTCAGTTCATTGGCTCAATCCTGGTCTGCCAGTGTCCCAGGACTGGGTTGGCTCCCAGGGCTGGATTTGCTCCTGGCTTCTGCTCCTGGTGGAGCTTGTTTCCTCCGGCTCTCTCTGTCCTAGGAGTCTCCTACTGATTTTTTTTTTTAAATAAAGACTGACTTCAGCAGTAAATAGAATGATACCAAATTCAGAAGTTAGACAAATAATAATTGAATCCCTGGCTTTTGAAAATGCTAGTTCACAATGCAAAAGAGTAATTAGGCCTAAAAGGGAAGATCAGCACCCAAAGAGGAACAGACAACCATGACAGTGCTCGGATGGGAGAGGTGATTTCCAGAGACTTGAAGAAAACACAAAATGTCAGGTGTTTTAATTGTGGCAAACAAGGTCATGTAAAAAGGGGTTACAAAAGTCCCCGCCCTTCTGGAGTATGCAGAAGGTGTAGCAAAGGCAGACATTGGACCAATGAATGCAGATCATCAAGGGACAGAAAAGGTAACATTTTGCCTTTGGGGAAACACCTTTGCAGGCCTCTTCTGGCAGGCCCCATGTCAAATTTAGTTTAGTCATTCCCTGTCACTGTGGGGGCAAACTCCTCCCCAGAGCAATTAAAGGACCTAATGCCTATTGTAAAAAACTATACTGCTCTGGATGATAGAACAGCTTTAGAAGATAAAACTGGGGTCTAGTTCTGAAAAGAAAAAAGGGGGGGATATAGGTACAATCGGATAATTGGATAGATTATCGAATCTACTTTTAAACCAAAAAAGCAATTACTAGCCTTAAACATTTTGCATTGATATGGATTTTTGTTAGAACATACTGTATACATTTCTATTCTTGTTCAATGTATTGCACCCATACAGTTCATTTAACAATGTAATGCAAATTTTTAGTCCTTGAAAGTTATTATTACAAACTATTTAGGATAATAAAAAAATGAAGGTATATGGTCACTTATTACAATTGAACTTATAGTCAGGTTAGGTATGTTTTCAAAGTCAAACAGAGATAGATTTTATTTTTTAGATTTATTTATTATGTATACCATGTTCTGCCTGCATATATGTCTTGCAGGCTAGAAGAGGACACCAGATTTATTATAGATGGTTATGAGCCACCATGTGGTTGCTGGGAATTGAACTCAGGACCTCTGGAAAAGCAGCCAGTGCTCTTAACTGCTGAGTCATCTCTCCAGCCCTGGGATATGTTTTAGATAGACAGGTTGTCTTCAAACACTTCAGAGATCTGCAGAATATGTCATTTAAGATGTTTTATTTTTATTCTATTTATTTAGTTTTTTGGTTCCTTGAGACAGGGTTTCTCTGTGTTCCTGGCTATCCTGGAACAAGCTTTGTAGAACAGGCTGACCTCAAACTTAATGAGCGCTGCCTGCACCTGCCTCCCATGTGCTGGGATTAAAGGCATGTGCCACCACCACCCACCCTTATATGTTTTAGTAACATAGGTTTTTGTTTTGTTTTTTGAGACGGGGTTTCTCTGTAGCTTTGGAGCCTGTCCTGAAACTAGCTCTTGTAGACCAGGCTGGCCTCGAACTCAAGAAAATCCACCTGCCTCTGCCTCCTGAGTGCTGAGATTAAAGGCATGCGCCACCAACACCTGACCCATAGGTTCTTTTTTAATTTTTTATGACAATGAGAAATGTCTGTTCCTGGCAGTACCAGTCTACTTCAGAAAAGATGATAGGCATTGAAGAAATTCCATATGGAGTTTAGTTTGTAGTAAAAGTTAGTCACTGGGCAAGAAAATGCCCTTCCCTTGACTGTTGATAGTATGCTGGCCAAATTGGACAAGCAGGACACAAAAGAAAGTAACTGCCAAAATTTGCCAAGACAAGGTATAACAGCCCTTCAGAATATCCTGCTTCACAGAAAAGTCTGTCAGATATCCTTGGCCTATATGCCAAAAATGGATGTCCCAGTGTTACAGAAGAACCTTGGGTGACTGCCCAGGCAGCCAGCTGTTTCTGTCCTTTCTTACATTTTTTGGTAGTTGCTTGCTTGCACTTCCTCTTTACTCAGGTAATATTATTTCCTTCTTGGGTCTCTGATGGAGTTGAAGATTAGATTTTTTTTTTTTTTTGGTTTTTCAAGACAGGGTTTCTCTGTAACTTTGGAGCCTGTCCTGGAACTAGCTCTTGTAGACCAGGCTGGGCTCGAACTCACAGAGATCTGCCTGCCTCTGCCTCCCGAGTGCTGGGATTAAAGGCATGCGCCACCACCACCCGGCCGAAGATTAGATATTTATAGTTTTCCTTGTTAACAAATTCAGAAAAGAAAGTCACAAAAGAAATGTAAAGTGTATAAGGTTGAGAGACATAAAAGGATAGTTGGATTGGTAATACAAGTTAGGACAGAAAGTGAATTAGGGGGGCTGGAGAGATGGCTCAGTGGTTAAGAGCACTGACTGTTCCTCCAGAGGACCTGGGTTCAATTCCCAGCACCCACATGGCAGCTCACAGCTGTCTGTAACTCCAGTTCAAGAGAATCTGACATCGTTATACCAGTGCACATGAAATAAAAGTTAAATGAAGTTAAAAAAAAAAAAAAGAAAGTGAATTAGGTACAACACTTTGGACTTACCAGGATATAATAGATAAAGGAGTATTTTCTCTGAATTTGTCAAATGCAAATGGACTGGACTTTGTTAACATAATCCTTGACTGTATGTATGTATTATATATAGTTATTGTACTAATTGTATATAGTTTTCTATGTTACTTACAACCTTCACTTTTTATTTAGACAAAAAGGGAGAAATGTTGTGTGATATTTTGTTTGTGTTCTGACAAATAAAGCTTGCCTGGAGATCAGAGGGTGGAGCTAGCCACTAGTTAACCATAAAGGTCTTGTGGTCTGTACAGACAGGAGACAGAAAGCGATAAAGCTGAGTGGAATGAGGAAGAGATGAGGGGTGGAGACAGGATCTTTGCCTTTTTTGGTCAGAGAATTCAGAAAGTTATGAAGTCTCTGGTAGCTGCTTCTCTGACCTTTCAGCTTTTACCCTGATATCTGACTCTGGGTTTTTATTGATAAGATTAATTAGATTAACGCTTCACACCCCTGGTAGGGTGTCCTGTGGATTGTAGAAATTCCCTCCCCAGGTATATGGCTATTAGCAGTAGCAGGCTACCTGACCAGGAAGGACCCTCAGGAGTATGGGCACACTGACCTCTGAAAGACAGAAGATGATTGCTCCCAGCCAGCTGGGGAGAGGGCAGGGATTACAGTCACACCCCCAGGCTTAGCCCGTGCTCTTCCCAGGGCCTGAGATAGCTACTAGTAATTCCTTCTGCATCCTCTGTGCCACTGCTGACGCCTGTCCTGACGGCGTCAGGCCTGACTGCCACGTCATGCTGGCATTGTACCACATGGGGTAACTAGGAGGCAGGGCCAGGGGGATTAGAAACCCCAAGCACATCACACGCTGCCAGGGGGATGCGTGCTACAGCTGTCTTGCAGACGGGAGTCTCCGGTTCTCCTAGCTCTTGCCACTAGTGACAGCCCTCAAGGTGATTAACTCTGTGTCGGGGACACTTGGACTCCTTAAAGTTCTGGTAAGTGGGCCCCTCTCCCTGACTCTTTGTATGTATGCGTGTGCATGTGTAATGGAGACCAGAGGTTTGCTGTCATTCCTCAGGAACCGTCTACTTCATCTTTTGGGACAGGGTCTGTCACTGTTCTGACACTCACCAAGTAGGCTGGGCTGGCTAAGGGAGCTAGTGAATCCCAGGTTTGTCCGTCCCTGACTCACCAGTGCTAGGTTTGCAGATAACTGGGCAATGGGCATTGCACCTGGGTTTTTCTTGCATTTTAGGGATTGTGCTTAAGTCCTGTTTGAGCTATCTCCACTGCCTATCTAAAAAAAAAAAGAACACTTTTATTCCATTTTATTTAGTGTGTGTGTGTGTGTGTATGTGTGTATGTGTGCAAGACAGAGGACACCTTGTGGGAGTCGGTTCTCTCCTTCTATCATGTGAGTCCCACCATCAAACTCAGGTTCTTAGGCGTGGTGGCAAGTCCCTTTACCTGCTAAGCTATCTCACCTTAACTTCCTGGCCCCTTTTGAAGGCAGAGGCATGGAAGGCACCCTGTAAGGACTGCCATGCTGTCAGGTGTCATAGGAAAGAGGACACCCCTCGGGCATGTTCTGTGAGCCTGACAGGACAGTTTTCCTGAGTGCCGCCATACCCGACCCTCCCCACCTGGGACTCAGCACTCTCAGACTCTTTAACCATCTTATCCCCCATCTCCTGAGCACGACCTCGTCTGACGTCATCCAGGAAAATGAGGTGCTCAGGCTCACATTAATTAAAGAGCTTTTTCTTCTGGACTAAAGTCTGACGCAACCTAAAAATCTCCTAGCCCGGGGGGGGGGTAGGGGGGAGATGGCTCAGAGATTAAGAGCTCCTGTCTCTCTCCCTGAGGACTTGAGTTCAGTTCCCAGCATCCACACTGGGCAGCTCACAACCACCTGTAGCTCCAGCTCCAGGCCTCTGTGGGCTCATGCACACTTGTGCACATATTCACACACAGACACACTTCTGTTAAAAGACAACAACCAAATAAAAAAAATCTCCTGGCCGTACTATCTCGCACAGAAGACTAGAAGTCTCCCTCTGGGTGAGATGGGCCACAAGACTGGCAGTATCAGAATCTGCCCAACCCACAGATTCAGTAGAGGTTGGAGGTTCATACACCCTTGCTCTCCTGCCCCCTTGGGCAACAGTGTTGAGGTGTCCACAATCTATCAAGGCCTGGAGGGCATTGGAATCTGTCTGGAGCTTTGGACAATTGTTCTAAGGGACCTCTGGCTCTTCCGTTGTTGTTTTAATAATTTATTTTTATTTTATGTGCATTGGTGTTTTGCCTGCATGTGTGTCTGTGTGAGGGTATCAGATCTTGGAGTTACAGACAGTTGTGAGCTGCCATGTGGGTGCTGGGAATTGAACCCAGGTCCTCTGGAAGAGCAGCCAGTGCTCTTAACTGCTGAGCCATCTCTCCAGGTTAACCTTTAGCTCTGAAGTGGAAGTGAGGAGAGATACTCACATTCCAAGTTCCTGGAATTTGCCAGGAGGTACAGGCACCTGGGGACTGGCTCTGTCCCCAGAGATGCCTGACTCGTGTTCTTCAAGGGGCTCCCTCTCTTCTCTGACAGGTGCTAAGGGGCCACTTCTGAAGCTGGAGAACCCCAGAGCGGGTCCAGCAGCCAGATGCCCACGCTGAGCACCCACTCCCTGAAACCTGAGGCCCTGCACATGCCACCTGGGACCTCTGAGTTCCTAGGCTGCCAGCGGCGCCACACACTCCCTGCTAGCGAGTTCCGCTGCCTCACTCCTGAGGATGCCGTCAGCGTGTTTGAGATTGAACGGGAAGGTGAGTGGCCCTCGGGAGGGCACGCTAAGCTGGCTGTTGTCTTCTCCGGAGGCCTGCCTTTGGGAGTTAAATTTGAGAAGCACACACACACACACACACAGGGAGAGGGAGGGGGAGAGAGAGAGAGAGAAAGAGAGAGAGAGAGAGAGAGAGAGAGCACGAGAGCGCACTTGCTTACACCCACAATGTGCAAGTGGCATAGAGGTCATTGATCCTTGCCTTCTGCCACAGCCTTTATCTCTGTCTCCGGTACCTGTCCCCTCTACTTGGATGAGATCCGACACTTCCTAACCCTGTGTCCTGAGCTGTCCTTGGGCTGGTTCGAGGAGGGTCGTCTTGTGGCCTTCATCATCGGCTCACTTTGGGACGAGGAGAGACTTACTCAGGTGAGGGCAGGGTGAGCGCCCTCTGTCTAACCCTCTAGAGCAGCGTGCTCAACCTTCCCGACAGACGCTGCGGCCCTTCAGTTCGGGCTCCTGGGGTTGCGGCGACATGAGATTATTTTCGTTGCGACTTTATAAATAGAATTTGCTACTGCTATAAATTGTAACGTAAATGCCTGTTTTCCAATGGTCTTAGGTGACCACTGTGAAAGGGTCGTTAGGCCCCCAGAGGGGTTGCAATCCACAGACTGAAAAACGCCGCTTTAGAGTCTCGAAAGACCTTTGAAATTTTGTCTGTGGGACTGTGGCTCCCAGTTGGGCCCTGTCAGGCTAAGGGAGCCCTGGCTACTCTGGTACCTGGGATACCCTTCCTTCTGGTTAGGATTGGGTCTGGAGGAGCAGGTATTAGCATAAGTAACCAGGACATCTGTCCTTTGCCCACCCCCAGGAGTCGCTGACACTACACAGGCCTGGAGGTCGCACAGCGCACCTGCACGTACTGGCAGTGCACCGTACCTTCCGGAAGCAGGGCAAGGGCTCTGTCCTGCTGTGGCGATACCTGCACCACCTGGGGAGCCAGCCCTCTGTCCGCCGGGCTGTGCTCATGTGCGAGGGCCCACTGGTGCCCTTCTATGAGAAATTTGGCTTCCAGGTTGTGGGCCCATGCGCCGTCACCGTGGGCTCCCTCACCTTCACGGAGCTGCAGTGTTCCTTACGGTGCCACGCCTTTCTGCGCAGAAACAGCGGCTGCTGACCCAAGTGGCCCTCTTGGCCTTGAAGAGGTGGGAGCAGCAGGCTGGAGGCTCCTGTCTAACTCCCACACCACACCCTTCTCCACCTAGAACCCACCCGAGTAGAGTGGTAATGGTTGGTAAAGCAGAGAGGAGGTGGCTTTACCTCAGCACAAGCTGCCATCCGTCCCCAGAGGACCTCTTGCATTCTGAACTGTGCCGAAGCCAAGACCAGGATGGGAAACCAGAGTAATGGGAGGCCTGTCCCCAGGCCTCCTCCTCTACCTGCCCTGTTTCTGCATCGCAGTACAGGGCCCTGATTCTTGGGGTCCTTGCTCTCCCAAGACTGACACCCCTTCCTGGCTCCTAACTGGGAATGAGGGACAGCCAAGAGGCAAACTTAAGAAGGGCCTGGGGTTGGGACCTGTGAATGGTGGCAGCCTTGGGGTAGGAGGGTGCTGCTGGGCCTCACCCCACTGCACTTGGGCACCAGTGTGCCTGCCCATCCCCCTGCCCACCCCCTGCCCAGGCTTCCCTTCTGTCACACTTCCCCTCCAGCCCCGCTAATGAAGCAGCTATGGCCCCCGTGGCTGTGGCTCATGGGTGTGTGCAGGGGGTTCTGAGTGAGCTGATGGAGGATCAAATGCCACCGGACCTTCTGCCAGAACAAGCCACTCCTGCACATGGTCAGCCCTCTTCCTGTCCTGGAGCAGAGGTAGAGCATTTGGGGTTGAGATCTCAGGGTGCAACCCAGTTCTCTCAGAGTCCTCGGTGTCTCCGTGGTGACCTCCATCTGGTTTTTGGCTCGACTAAATGCCAGAGAAATTCCTAGTCTGCCTCAGCCTCATGACTGCTGCCCTCATTCCCAAGTTTTTATTTTTTAAATTAAAAAATATTTTTGGGAAAGGGTCCTACTATGTAGCTCAGGCTGGCCCAGAACTTATTTTGTAGACCAGGCTGGCCTCAGACTCACAGAGATCCGCCTGACTCCGCCTCCCGAGTGCTGGGATTAAAGGCGTGTGGCACCACCACCCGGCTTAAGTGTTCATTTTAAATATGTGTCTGTGTGTCTGTGTGAGAGGAGCTTGTGGAGGCCCAAAAAGAGGATTGGGTCCCCTGGAGCCGAAGTTACAGTAGCTGTGACGTGAACCCAGGTCCTCGTCGAGGACAGAAAGTGAGCCGGCCATCTCTCGAGCTCCAAGCTCCCGTTTTCGTTTCCTCAGGGCTTGAGAATAAACGCAGTATTTTCATAGAGAATGAAGCCATTTAATAAACTTGAGACATCGTCCATACAAAGTTAGCGTTACTTTAAAAAATTAGGACCATAATATAAATTGGAAAAACAAACAAAACACCAGGCCTGACAGCCGCAAGCATCCCTTGGAGTCAGTCCTCACGGTGGCTCAGCCCCCGGCCACACAAGGAGTGAGGCAGAGGTGGTGGGGACAATCCCGGCATCAGAGCCTGTGGTGCCAGATACAGATGCTGGAGCTAGGGCTGAGCTGGTGACTTAGGGATCTGGCTTCTTTGCTTAACAATAGCCCTTAGCATCTCCATATAGCCATCTCTCCTTGCTTGTCACTGCCCCTAGACAACGGCCAAAGTCTATCCTACAATGCTGTGTCTGGGAGCCTTAGGAGCAGGCTCGGGACTCCACGGACAAATGCAGGAAGGGCTTGTAGAACAGGGAGGAGAGGAGAAACAGGAAAAGGGTCATAGCAGCATGGTGGGGACCTCAACCCTGGGGACAACTGAGAGAGCAGCTGTGTGTCTGGGGAGGTCACAGTCACAGTGACAATGGGAAGACGGCACCTGCACACGCCAGAGCCCTGAGCCCTGGGAAGGAAAGTTATTGTCTCTATAGGGGAAGAGAGGCAGGCAGGGCCTAGGACCTGAGCCCTGAAGAAACAGGTGTCCTGGATGTCTCCCAAACTTGAGTCAGGCACATTCAGGCCTGAGGAAGGGAGGTCTCATCTCCCTGGGGAACCTGTCTTTACTACCTGGTTCAGATGGAGTCAGCCTTGCCTACAGAGCGAGCCCCTGGGCTCAGGGCCCCACGGTCAGCAAGTCTCTGCAGGCACATGGCCCCGGGGCAGACGCAATTTCTGTAGAGTTAGTGTAGCACCTGGTCCAGCTCATACTTCTCACAGAAGCGACTGGTGAAGGGAAGGCAAGTGAGGTACTCGATCCAAGGCCAGTTGATGGGGTAGATGTAGAGCCACAGCACCAGGGAGGCAAAGAGCCCGGCGAAGACGACCAGCGACACCAGGATGAGTGCCCGTTTGCGGTACTTGTCACTGGTGCCGAAGGTGATGTACGGTAGGAAGGCAAAGGCCAGCAGCATACCACTGAGGAACCCAAAGATGTGGGCGATGTTGTCTATCCAGGGCAGGAGGCCACAGATGAAGAGGAAAAGCACAATGGCCGACAGGTTGAAGAAGGCCTTCCATGGTCGCTCCAGCAGCTGCCAGCTCTGGAAAAGCTCCACAAAGAGGCAGGCAAGGAGGCCAAACTGTGACCCAGCTGGGCCCACCTGAGGAGGAGAGAGGTGGCACACTGACTCTGGGTACCTGAGGCACATCTCGCACTCAGAGGATGAGGCAGGAGTTGCTGCACTTGCTCTGCCCATCCTTGCAGAAAACCTGGGTGTGGGACCCATTTGCTTACATAAGCCAGCCTGCTCCGGAGACCACGGGCAGTGGACAGAGCACAGGCCAGAAGGAGCAACAGACTCGAGATAAGTGGATCAAAAGACCTCTCCTCCTAAGGGTGGAGAGCAGCCACATGTAGGAACTCCCTGAGCAAGGAGTGGGGATCCCTGGTGACTCAAGACCACCCTGTTCCCTCCTGCCAAGAATTAAGAGACCAATCAGCAAGTCCCAGCTTAGCTGTCCACCTGTAGTTAAGGCGGACACAATAGGGGCTCTGCACCCTTGCTGCAGATCCTGGGGTGGGACTAGAGCAAGAAGCAACGGGGCCGGTCCTCCCCATATGCCACACTTCAGGCCCAAAAGGAAGGGTGCATTCCACTCTCTTTGCCCTTGTCTCCCAAGTTACTACCTCTGCCCGGTAGGGGAGGAAGATGGCACTGGCCAGGTTGCCTGTGATGCCACTAAGGATGAAGATGATGGAGATGCGGTGCCAACCGGCCAGCTTCTCTAGGTCCCTCAGGATGGTCATTTGGAAGACCACAGACACAAGGCAGTGCACTACACTGGGGGTAGAGACATGAGCATCATCAGCCTTCCTTGTGTGACCACGGCCAGCAGCTGGGCACACCACAGGGGCAGTCGGCACTGGCAGGTGAGCCAGGGTCCAGAAGCCCTTTCTCCAGCATGCAGGTGGGAAGGCACAGGGCAAGGGGCAGCAAGACATCTCTTACCCTGCATGCAGGAATAGAGACAGCCAGATACGGTAGAACTGGTCAGGGACCTCAGGGTTGAGGAAAGGCAGTAACCCGCACACCTTGTCCAAGCAGTGCACCTGGGTGGGAGACACGGGGTTGTTAATGTTGCCCCAGGAAGCAGGCCAGGCATGAGGCTTCCAAATAGGAAGGGTCCAATGAGTCTTAGGACCCCTACGGCTTCTGTTCCCCAGACAGCCTTGCCCACCTGGGAACAGAGTGTTGCCTCCTCGTGGAAATAACCATGCATGAATTCACAGTACTCCCGAGTGGTGATCTCACAGCTGTGGACAGGAAGTAGACAGGGCATCAGTGTTCTAAAGGGCCCCTGCCCACTTAGGCTAGAGCCAAGCACCTGGCCGTGGCGGGCAGGATGGAGCAAGCTCTCTATCTATCTCACGGCCCCCTCCACCCCTGCCTCCCCATTGCCACGAGTGGAGAATGGAGGAGAAGAATGGAGGTCACAGAGGTTCGTCAGCCTGCAGGGCTGGTGTCTAGCTCACCTGCCCTTGGTGCCGATGCAGCAGGGGCGGCCTTTGATCTTACAGTCTATGTGCAACAACCCCGTGTGGTTGCTCTGGGCCTGCTCTGTGCAGATCTAAGAGAGAGGGCACCAATGGCAGTGGGCTTCAGTGCCAGGAAGCCAAATGTCCCTACCTTCATTCGACAGCCTTCCCGATGAGCCACTCACCGGCCACTTGGTAATATCATCAGGCCAGATGTGGGCCCCACTGGAGGCTGGCTCTTCGCAGGTCCTGAAAGCAGTGGTCGGATCAGGCAAAATGAAGAACTGGGACACCCCCAGCCCTCCATACCCACCCGCCAGCATCCCAGAAGGCAGCTCAGATAGCTGGGTGGCTCTAGGCTGTACCTGGGGTCTTGGTGGCACACAACTGCTGATGGCTGCTTCTGGCCCTGATCAGACTTATCTGAGGGCCCAGTATCATTCTGCCACTTCACAAAAGTGGCCAAAGTCTCCTAGACGGTGGAGAGGAGGTCAGGTCATGCCAGGGCAATGTCACTTGAATGGCACGGGCAGGGAACCCTCCAGGGCCAGGGCTGTTCCCGTTTTCCCAGGGCTCAGGTACTTCCTAGGACTTGTCCAACTTTTCCAGCCTGACTTTGGGCTTGTCGGTCAGGCTGGCTATCTGGTAGGGCTGTTATGGGGCTGGCAGGGTCAGGGGGCTGGACCCACCGAGCAGTCTTTCTTCTGGGTCTGGATACAACCCGAGCGGTCATTCTGGACACAGCAGCCTGAGGCACGCTCAACGTCACGCTCCCTCTGCACCAGCTGCTCAATTTGCTGGTCTTTCCGGATACAGGGTGAGAACTTTGCTCCTAGGTGGATCAGGTCAATCTGGAATTGGGAGAGAAGCTGGTGAGCCAGCACTCCAGAAGGGGCAGGGCACCCTGTATCCACTTTGGAACCTCCCCCCGCTGCCCATCTGCCTGGTGTGGAGTGGACATGGTACAGGCTCCCAGGCATCCCTAGCTTGGGCCTCACCGAGCTGGGGCCAATCCAGAAGTTCTCCTGCTGGATGTATTTCACGCTCTCGTACACACCTCTGTTCTTCAGCACCTATCAGGGAGGTAGTTTGAGGACAAGAGAAGCCAGAACCCTGAGTGTGAGAGGAGAGGGGAGAGGTGGCATCCCCAGAACAGAGGATGTGAACCTCAGCACCTCCAGCTTGGGCCAGGTCGCTGTGGTGGCAGATACTGGTGCCCACTGTACCGAAGCCCCTTGGCAGAGCCCTACTCACTAGCTGGGTGGTGACATGCTGGGCAAAGCCCACAGGTGCAATGCCGTAGGTGCAGATCACCAGCAGGGTGATGATGACGTGGACAAAGGTCAGCCAGTAGGTGAAGTAAGGCCTGTAGGCAGAGGCCTCCGTCAGCCTGGCAAGCACACGCCCCGTCCCCCCCTGGACGCAGCAGGCTTCCCTGGGCTCTTTTGTTCACCCCAGTTCAGCCTTCCCCACAGAAACTGAAGATGCATCCCCGAGTGTCTTTCTGTTTAAGGTCCCGGATGGCTTCCCGCTGCCACCACCTTTGGATGAAGATCAGTATCACCCCTGCTGTGAACTGGCAAGCCTAGCTGTATTCATCTCTTCCTTTCTCCTCCTCTTGCACTTCCTGGATCAGCCAAGTGACCCTGAAGGCCCAGGGCCTTTGTGCACACTTTACATCACCTGGAGACTCTACCCACCCCCTAACCCCCACCACTCACCCGCCACAGCTGTCATTTCTTACTTTTGTATAACTCGGAGTCCAATGTCTACTGGGTCACATTGCAATCACACTGTGACCATCTCATTCTTTAACCTCCAGGTTCCCTTAACATTTCTGTGCCCAACTTCCCCCAGAATCCCTTGCTCCAGGCTCCAACTTCTTTTGTTCTGTTTTAACTTCTTTTGTTTTGCGACAAAGTATCTCTATGGAGCATTAGGTAGAACTCAATATATAGACCAGGCTGGCTTTGAACTCACAGAGCTCTGCCTGAATACTGCCTCCTGAATACTGGCATCAAACATTAAATTATTTATTTGTTTGTTATTTGTGTGTGTGATGTGTATTGGGGGTGCAGACGACACAACATGAATGTGGAGATCAGAGGACAACTCTGTGGAACTGGATCTCCCTTTCCACCTTTAGATGGATCCCAGGGGTCAAAGTCAGGTCACCAGTATCACTAAGCCATCTTGCCAGCAGGCTCCAACTTCGACCTGTCCTTCTGACCCAGCCACCCACAATACCCCTCTCTCAGGGCTGTGTCCTAGAGCCTGTGTGTATGGCTGTCCTTGATCAACATTTGTTGATCAGGCTGCAGTCTGGGAGCCATGTTGTAAATAAGGCAGCACAGGCCAGTGGGAGCCTGAACTTGGAGCCCGAGCATGTGCCTGGTAGCTTGTCATTACGCGACAGACCTGCAGGAGGTGCTCTTGAAACGTTTGCTGAACCGGAAGGGGCCGGGTTAGGAGAGCCCTGAGAGGTTTGGAAGCTCTGGAAACAGAGCCCTGCTCAGGCTAGCTCCTTGGGGGGCGGGGCGGGGGGGGCTCACCGGTGGCTGTCAAAGCTCTCCAGCTGCCTCTGCACGGTGCTGCTGATGCTGCGGCGGTAGCTGCGGTTCAGCCAGTTTCCCACTACACCCAGGCCGTAGTGCCGCTTCTTCCGGTCAAACGCAAAGTGCTTTACTTTGGAGGCAATGCGCTTGCCACGCTGGGTCCCAGGAACCGGGGTTCGGCTGCTGTACTCTTTTCTGGTGGTAACAAAGGCTTTCAGCCTGAGAACCCTCCCAGGGCTTAACAGGGGTCAGAGCCTGGCAGAGGACAGGGCAGGGCATTGGAGAGTCCCCTGTACTCACAGAGGGATTTGCACTCCATCAGGGGAGACTGGGGAGGCGGAGTGTGGGACCCCTCGGAAGTTACTAGCAGAGAGTGGAGGAGATTCAAATACATCATCGTGCATGGAACTCATTTCTTCCTGGAGTAGAGGGGCACCAAAGACAAGGTAAGGAGTCAGTGTTCCAAGTACCATCCCCTAGCATGTCACTCAAGGGCAAGATAGTGCTATGTAGTCTCTTCAGGATGGAAGCGGAAGCCACATGCTTGTCATCCCTGAACTGAATTTCCCACTGGGTTCATCTCCCACTCCGCAGCCCCAGACTGCTGCCTCTATGGGAGCCCAGACCAATGGCTCACAAAAGACACACCCCATCCTGCCTTTGGACCTTTCAGGGATCCTGGCAGGACATAGTCAAGGCCAAGGTTACTTCTCCCCAGCCTCTGCCCAGAGTCCACACCCCATGCTTGCCTTACTAAAAAAGGAGGAGTCGAAGGTGTCCGCTCCATCGACAGCATCCTCCTCCAGGAAGCTGGGGTAGGCAAAGCTGCGCTTGACATTCCGGCACCGCTGCCCTGTGGCATCCAGCACTGAGCGCCCCTGGGTGCAGGACAGAAGCGTATCATCAGTATCAAGACCCAGAACCCGCGGCCAAAGGGGCAGCGTGCAGGTTGACAAAGGCATGTTGAGGGGGTGGGCTGAAGGAACTGGTTGGAGCCGATGGCCAGGATGGCGCTCCAGCTGCTGCTGGCCCTACACAGCCTCTCTTTCCAAGGTTTAGGACCAGCTTTTCCCTCGTGACCTCTTGCCTGCTGACATGAGCAGTTGGCGCTCCAACACTCAAGGCATTCATATTCTATACCATCATGCTCAAGTCTGGGGCCATGTCCCCTCCCTGCTGCCTCTTGGCCCAGAACACTAGGCCCTCGCCCACCAGTCTGATCCTTTATCTCCTGTCATCCCTCCTCTAACTGTAGCAAGTGGCTTCCTAAAACAGAGGGGCGGTGAGGGTCTTACAGGGAACTGGGGCCTAAAGGGCACAGGTATCTCTGGTCTTCAGGGTATGTATGTGAGCTTAGTGGCTGCCATGGATGAGGACATACATCCTTCAGTGTGGGCCTCACCTTGAGGAGGGCGGCGGCTGCCTGAAAGCTCATATGGGCAACGGATATCCTTTTGCGGCGAGGCAGATGGGAGTAGCCAGAGCGGACGCTGGTGAAGGACGTGAGGGACAGGACCCCTGGAGTCAGAGGTGGATGGGGAGCATGAGGCCGGTCTACCTCATCTGGGTGGCGGAAGGCCCGACCCCGGGCCAGGGGATCCACAATCTGCAAGAGACAGTGGGTGAGCGAAGCTGGCCAGGCCCTGGGAGAGCTGCTCACTGC
>PVIU01007261.1:0-93395 GCA_004026605.1 Ondatra zibethicus | reverse complement strand
GTGAATGTGGGTCTCTGTCTCTATCTCCATCCATCGGATGAAATTTCTATAATGGTAATCAAGATAATCATCAATGTGACTATGGTAAAAGGCTAGTTCTGGCACCCTCTCCTCTGCTGCCTGAATACCTAGCTGGGGACATGCCCGTGGACACCTGGGATCCCCAGGGCCAAGTATCTTGCCAACCCTAAAATGATTCTCTTAATGTAGATATCTTATTCCCTTCAGAAGATTTCTAAATTATATCCAGAACAGTGATAAAGACAAATCTTTTTATTTTCTTAGAAATAGAACATTTGCTATTCCCCAATTCCCTCAGTCCCATGAAGGAAAATTCTTTGTTTTGAATATGACTTTGATGATGACTGAGACAGAAACCCCCAAGAGGATGCCCCAAAAAACAACAGAAGACTTGGTTTTTTTTTTTTTTTTAAGTAGCAAGAAACATTTGAGTTCTTTTTCTTTTCTTCTTAAGAAAGAAACTAAAAACTTCTTGGAGTTTTAAAGCTGAGTTTAAGCTAAGTTGCTCGGGACAGTATAAGAAATTAGAGACATTGCATGTGTGATGGACAGATGGGAACAGAGTCTAGGGAAAGAGAAGTATGGATTTGAGAGGAGTCTTGATGAACATTCCAGTGGCTTTTCTTATCAAAGGCCAAACACCTAGCAAGAGCAACTTGAAAGAGGAAGCGTTGGTTCCTGCTTATGGTTTAGGTAATACTGTCCATCACAACAAGCCAAGTGCAGCTACAGAACCTGATCTTGCTGATGGTGTTTGCAGTATGAGGCTGCTTGCTCATCTCTCAGCAGATCAGAGAGTAGACAGACGCACTGTAAGGAAGAGTGGGTGATAATCCTCAACGTTCATCCCATGGCCCTTAGATCACCAGCAAGGCCCCATTTCCAAAAGGTTACACAGCCTCCAAAATCACTACTTGCTGAGGTTGAGTGTCTGAACATTGAGCCTGTGAAGGGTGTTAGATATTTGGATTTACACAGCAAGTTTAAGACTAATGTGCTCTTAAAGGAAAAAAATATAAAATGTACAGGAAAAAGAATTCTCATTTTATCACAAATTTATTTTCTTGACTAATGTTTTCTTGTGCTAGAACTCTTTTGGGATCTATGAAAAGTGAGAGGCGTCTCATTGTGGACATTGGATAATTCACAGCCCTTCATAGAAGTCTGGTACCTGCTTGAGTTTTATGTAGTTTAGCTCATTGACTGAGACCAAAGGTAGGATCCAGGCAGGACTCGATATGATCAAAAGCTCCCCTTCTTTTCTGCTAGCAGTGTGAGCTGGTGAAACTAGTGGACTATAATCAATGTTAGTAGTTACACTTCTGAAATGAATAAAATCCCCTGTTTTTCTTCAGAAATAAGTGAAATAAAGTCTAAAAAACATTTAGAATAGAATCTCAAGTCTGCTATGGGGCGTGTGTGCCTGCAAGTCCAATTATTATTGTTCCTATTAACAAGATGCACATGGAGGCATGTTATCTGGTGAGGACCTCAGAAAACAAGGTAAGCACCTCCTCTGGGGGCAAAGCCATTGGAGGAGAACAAAGTCTGGGGCATGGAAGAGAAGTGCCCAACAATTCCACACACAGTGTTTTGGAGGGCAGGTCTCTTCCAGGCCAGCCCAAGCTGCATAGTGAGGTCTTAGGTCAAGTAAAGCATGTTCTGTGTTTAGACTTGACTGATCATTCTAGGTGTAATGACAACTGCTTCTTCATGAGGGACCTTGGACAAGATGGTTCTTGGGAGGTAGGGTATTCTGATCATTAAAGAATAGCTAACTACCATCTGCCATTGTCCCACAGGAGCTAGCAGCACCCCTCCCCCAGTTTTCATGTAACTCAAATGTTTCATTTTTGACCTTACCAAATGGTTCCAGTACACAAAAGCATTATTAGTTGAGTACTAGTGGTCTATTTCTTGAAACCAAAGAAAATGATGGTATCAAATTTAGAAGTAACCTTCTTAGTGGGAAAGAATTGTGTCATAAAGCTAAGCTAACATCTACTGTTCCAAGTAAAAGATGCAGAAGTTTAGTTTGAATAGAATATTCTTCTGGCCTGGAATTTTCCAAGAGTGCTGAGAAACTGTTGCCTGCATTTTATTCCCTGTTATTTATTGTCCTACACTGTGGAATTTTTTTTTCTTACAAGTCTATGTGCACTTGGTTTGCCCCAAGGAAAAGGAAGACACAGAACCCTCATCTGTCTCTGCTACTGTGCGTTATTACTTGGGAAACGTCAAGGCAAATGCCATATAAATAGATAAAATACTCCAGAAACGTCAGCTCTCACCATTAGGAGGGAGGGAGAAAGAGCCATGGTTTAAGCTTTAAGAGATTGAGCTAATAAAAAGCTGTCATTTTCTGAGAAGAGGAGACAAAGGACCTTCTCAAACACACATAACTTGGCATTGAGGATGAATGAAACGTCAGAGTCGTACTTTGTTATCTGTTTGTATCAGGGGTTGTTTGGTTTTTATCACACTGTAAAGGCTGTAGTTCTCGTGAGATTAGTGTACATATTCAGATATTGAGCAATAACATTTATCTATCAGTGGAATGTAATCTTTATTAGATGAGAAAGGCAAAGCCAACTCACTCAGCATTGCTCTGAGGGATATTTTTTGGTTAATCTCCTTCCAGCTTCCCCAGTTATATGATTTTCAATAAATCCCAGCTGGAGTGAGCCTGAACCGCCCAAGAGGAACTCATTGTCTTTTCACTAGATTTCAATGTAGTGAATAGCCCTTGTTACCCCAAATTCCTAGATGTAGGTTTACACCTGCCCAGGCTTTGTGCCAGTCCCTAACACCTCACCAAATCTTTATCATAGTTCCTATTCATTTTACTTTATAGACAAGAGTGGTTCCTGGCACTCGTAAAAAAGTTAATCAAAGTATTTTTCTAACTAAGCTAAGTTCAAACAGTAAGTTTTCCAGATACTAAGCATTGTAAAATTTTAAGGAAAGATCTCTCATGCTACCATTTTCAAGATTCTCAGTGAATAATTCAGAGAACACGTTTGCTCACATTGTTTAAGAGATCATGGGAGAGCCACTCAAAACTTGATACATCTGGGACATGAATTTTGTTACTTACTAAATGTAGCGCCTGCACTGCGGGCTGGTATGGGAGCTGGGAACTAGGCTGGAGATTTAAAAACATACACACACAGATTGAGACACAGGGACACCGGTCATCCTTGAAACAGGAATGGAACTTTATTGTGCTCCAGGGAAGCTTATATAGGGATCCTTAACTGATAACTACGCCCCAGCTCTTGGGATTTCCAGCTGTAAAACCCACCAGAATTCACTCCCCTACCATCAGGAACTCATGAGGATCTCGTGCTCAGAGCAGCTGCAGGCACAGAAAAACAAGGTTTTACACTCCAGCAGGCAAAAGGTCTGAGGCCGGCAAAGAAAGTCAAGGGGCCAGGGATCTTCAGCCCCCAACAACTAAATATTCTATCAATCTATTGCTTTCTCCACTTTTACTCATTCATTTATATTTTTAGATGCGTATTACTTAATCTCAGCAGCAGGACAATCTAAGCATTTTGGCAAATGGATGGTACATAGGGGTATTTACCTGGCCCTTATTATGTATTTTTGGCCTTTGCTTCAGTCATTAGCCACGCACCAGTCATACAATCTTGAATAATTTAAGAAATATTGTGGTATTGATTGCTGTTTCGTAATTTTTATTTTTTTATTTCTGCATGTAGTAGTTGGAATGTAATTGGGCCCCATAAGCTCATAGACAGAGACACTTTGAGGAGGTGTATCTTTGTTGGAGTAGGTATGGCCTTGTTGAAGGAAGAGTGTTACTGTGCAGGGTGGGCTTTGAGGTCTCATATATGCTTTAGCGCAGTGCTCCAGTTCACTTCCTGTGGCCTTCTGCTCAAGATGTAGCCACCATCACATCTGCCTGCAGACTGTCATGCTCCTCGCCACGGTGATAACTGACTAAACCTTTGAATTGTAAGCTGTCACCTCAATTAAATGTTTTTCTTTATAATAGTTGCCATGGTCATGGTGTCTTTTCCTAGCAATAGAAACCCTAAGACACTGCATTTTTTCAAATGATTATATTATCAATGCATCCCAGTCTGTTTCCACAATATTGATAACCTGTAAATTATACATGAAGAAAAACATTATCTTTGAATTAAAATTCAAAACCGTTTGTATACATGCTGAAAAACAATCACATGATCTATAAACCTGCCTCTCACTGTTTTGAAGGTTTCCATAGATGTGTCAGTCAGTTGAAGTTTGCAATTTATTAAATTGTAATTGTGTACATTCTGGGAGTGCAACATCAAATGAATTCTGCAAGGGGAAAAAATAAAGAAAGAAGGGAAGAGAAAGAAAGGAGAAAGACCAGTTACTTGCAGCAGACAGAGGATCTGAGGATACAAATAATTTTCCCTAGGCAATGACCGCCTCAAACAATGGAAATGTGTGTGTATGAAAGGGTTGTTAATTAGCTTTATATATCATGCAAGAAAGCACTTTGGGGTAAGGCATGCATTCCAGAGAATTCTTAGCTTAGGATGATAGTTCCAGAAGGGAAGATGGCTCAAAGTTGTGGAAGTTGAAACAGCATACAGGAACACTACACAGCATGTTCCATTTTCATCATAAAGTTTTAACAAAAAATGAGACATTATGAAAGTGTGTTAACATAGGTGTTTGCCCCTAAATTTGTTTTCTTGCTTAGCTATTAAGAAAATTAACTGAATAGATTAGCTGTTCTTTTAGCCACAGTGACAAGTCATTGCCCTCCACAGAGGAGTCCATGAATGACATCCTGAATAAAGACAGGTAGCGTTACAGACCCTCCATTTTAGATGAATAAATCATGGTCACCACATTTGGTCTGAATTTTATTTGGTTCAGATATTCACTAAAGTAAGTTGATGAGGGATTCCCCTCTGTATGCTGTGAATACTTTTGGTTAATAAAGAAGCTGCTTTGGTCCTGCTGCAGAGCAGAATAAGGCAAGGTGGGAATTCCAAGCAGATAGAGGAGGAGAGAGTAGGAGGAGTCAGGGAGAAGCCATGTAGCCACCACAGGAGACAGACAGCAGACGCCAGATAGAACCTTACTAGTAGGCCACAACTACATGATGATACACAGATTAATAGAAATAGTTTAATATAAGATGTAAGAGCTAGCTAGAAATACACTTAAGCTATTGGCCAAACAGTATTGCAACTGATATAGTTTCTGTGTTATTATTTTGGATCTGGGCAGCTGGTAAGCGAACAAGGTGCCTCTGCCTGCAGCAAGTACTGATTCTTTCTGTAGCTAGCCAGGCAGGGAGCATCCATAGAGAAGAGTTGGGAGGTAGATAGGCTCAGTAAGGACAGGAGTAGTGTTGAGCATTGCTTCTCAAAATGTAAAACAGTTATGAAATAGAGAAATGGGGACTGCTATTAAAATATGTTTTTTAAACTTTGTCTATTTTCAAACAATTACTGCTGTTTGTGTCTTCAGAGGTGTCTGTGCATTGAGGACTAGTCAGGTGATAATGCCTGAAGATTGGCGTGTCAATCTTGCACAGTGTGAATGATGTCATCTCACTTGTGTTTAAGGCATTGTAAGTCATTCTGTCCGTGAAAGTCACAAAATCAGATAAAATTTGGAAGTGGAAGAAACTTTACTAATTGCATAATCATTATTAATTTTGCCATTAATATTAATATTGATTTCAATTCCACCTTACCAAATATCTCATTTCATTTAATATGTGAGGAATAATGAGTCTTCAAGATGAAATAATATTAAAGTTAATTGAAGTTGGTGACTAAACTGAGACTTTGTGAGGATATGACATTAATTCTTCCACAGCTTTTTTTTTGAAGATTTGTTATCAGGAAAGTATGCATACTTTATTTCTATATTTACTTAGATTTTAAACACCAAATATCTTTGAGTTTTACAATTTTCTGTATTAGGGATTCATTGCATTATAATCAATACATTAATTCAATCTTCTGGTTGGCAAATTCATCAATATTTGATACTTTGATTGTAGCTGAAAAATATTTTTTTGAAAAATTATTGGAAATTAAATAATAGATAATAGTAGCTTTCTTATAACCCTAACTCTATTGTTTAATTATCTCTATCCATATATATGGGTTATGTATTTTATAATATGTATTCCATAAATATATAACTACAGTCTGCTCTGTCTGAATAATGTTATTTATATGTATATGTTTTCAGGGCCTATCATTTGGTATTGGATAATCAATTAGTGTGTTTTTCCCTGGAGAAATTTTTTTTCATGTTCTCAGCATTCCTTAGATACTGTAGTTACTTAGTTACTGTCTAGGGTTGAGGCTCTGTAAGATTTCACCCTTCTTTGTTAGCAAATAGTTCAGAGTCTGTTTAGGCAGCCATGTTGGTTGGTGATACTTCATAAGTGTATTTTCTCTGATGTTTCTAGGAGCCACAATCTCACAGCAGACTCCCTGATCCTCTGGATCTTAGAATATTTCTGTTCCTTTGTCCACAATGATCCCTGAGCCTCACTGTAGGCATTGTATTGTAGATGTATCATTTAGGACTGGGCTTCACTACTTCATTTTGATTAGTTATGGTTTTCTGTAATGGTTTCGTATTTGACATTGTCTTAACAACTAATAAAGGATTGGAAAATAGATCCTAAGTTCAAACATTAAGTAAATTTAAAAAGAGTTACATGAGCTTATTAAAATATTATACATTCTAGCAATTTGGCAGTCATACTTTGAATACTTAGCTATGTGCCATCATTTTGCCATATACATGAACTATTTTATTTAATATGTATTTTTAAGATTTATTTATGTGTATATGATGTGTGCATGCATCATATATGTGCAGATGTCTGCAGATGCCATCACATCTCTTGAATCTTGAGTTACAGGCAGTTGTAAGCTAACTGAGGTGGCTTCTGGGAACTAAACTCACATCCTCTGGGAGAGCAACAGCTCTCTTAGCCACCAAGGCTCCTCCCCAGCCCATCTCTTTTAATATTTTATTTAATATATTAGAGATACATTACCACTTAATTTTTAAAATTATTTTATTTTATGTGTACATGTGGCTGTTTTCTATGCATGTGCCTGCATACCACATATGTGCTTAGTGCCCTAAGAGGACAGAAGAGGGTGTCAGGTATTCTCGAGCTAGGGTTGCAGATGGTTGGGGGTTGTTACGTAGATGCCACCAAACAAACCCAGGGCCTTTGGAGGAGCAACAGTGCTTTTTGTCGCTGAACCATTTCTCCAGCTGTTAGGGTTTAGTGATGAAGAGTACGTTGGTGGAATGCTGCATGGATCACACCATGCAACAGATCTCATATGAGAGATTTATTGGAGGGGGGCAAAAGGTTGCCTTTGAGCAGGGACTAGAAAGAGACAGAGACAGAGTGACAAAAAGTGGGCTGTGATGGTGGGGACTTTCTAAATGTATACGTGGTCCATTTGGTGATGACGTGGCTGTTGGCACTGAATCACTGAAGGTGGGTGGGGCACCTGGTTCTGAAATGTGGACCTTTCCTAACATTTCTCCATTTTATTATAAAAGATGAGGAATTTGAAAGTGGTGGCCAGTAAGTCAGAAATTGAGGCGTCATACTCTCTAGACAGCTTCCTGTTGTCTGGGGGCAACAACATCTTTGGGGATCCAAGAAAGCTGCGATGCTGGCCAAGTCCAGGAAGAGCAGGCTGTTTCACTCATCGTCCAGGCTCTGTGGGACCTCTGGGGCTAAAGAGGCACAAGCAGTGCTTGTGAGGTTGGACCAACTGGAGATAATCTTTTGAAGATGTTGCCTGGGATGCAAATTTTGAAGGAACACCTGGAGCTGGCAGGTTGCTAGAACAGATGTATATTAGGGACAAAGGGTAAAAGTTAAGGGGCTTAGAGGGACAATTTTTCCTAGGTGTACATTTGAAACTTTTAGACTCATGGTCCTGATAATTGGGAGGGGAGCTCGAAGACAAGGGAAGGTGGTGGAGTGAGCAGGGAAGGGATCAGAGTTCCCACCCTCAGGAATAAGCGGAATAGGCAGGAATGGAAATAGGCTATTTATTACAGTACTTATCTGGAGTCTATTTGACCCATGAAAGGTGGCTTCAGGTCGATTCTCTGAAGCTTTCAAGAATTGTTTCAATTATGTTAGCATTGCCTCTGTTTGTAATCTGTACTGAAATCTACATTGTAGTCTTACACCTTTGAGTCATATTGGAATCTTGGGGGCTCAAAATGATTTTGGACTAAAAGCATGAATACTCTTTCCTCCATCCAGAAGACTGGGTGTCTATAGATTAGACAAATGGTTTTAGCACAGCAAGAAGCCCTTTTAAGTCTATGCTTCGAAGACAACCAAGGGGAATGTAAAATCTTGAGCTTGTCACTATGGTATTAGTAATCAAAGCTTATTTGAGCTAAACTAAAAGTTTATCAGAATTCTACTGATTAACCTTAAAAGTCTGCTTCTAAGTCTATGATATAACAATATCATAGAGAGGATGATAAATCTAAAACAGCTTTCATTTTTCATATATCTTAAATAATTTTCTTATGCCTCTACAGATTTCATTTGCACACCTTAAGACGCTGTAACACAAGGGCTGGCTTGTTGGGGTTTCTGTCCTACCTGGTACCCCACAGCCAGCAAGCCCCAAAGAAAAATCACAAAGAGTCTGCATTAGTTTATAAACTGATTGGCCCATTATCTCAGGCTTCTTATTAGCTCTTGTAACTTATATTAACCCATTATTCTTATCTATGTTAGCCACATGGCTCATTACCTTTTTCAGCGGGGGCAGGTCACATCCTGCTTCTTCGGTGGTCTGGACAGGAGTGCCAAGAGAGCTTCCTGCTTCCCAGAATTCTCCTATTCTCCTTGCCCTGCCTCTACTTCCTGTCTGGTTGACCTGCCTATACATCCTGGCTAATGGCCAATCAGCGTTTATTTATATGATTGACAGACCACAGAAAATTCTCCCGCACCAAGACGCTTTCTTAGATGTTTATAAGCTGAATTTGCACATCTTAAAAGATTTTCTCAGATCCTCACAACTTAAGACTCATATCCCAAGACCCTACATAAACTTCATATCTTTTTCTATCCAATCATTCACTATGAAACACAGGTGATTGATTACTGACAGCAGTAATCAATATAAAGGGAATTCCTTAAAATAAAGCAATTGTAAAAAGTTACATTGAAATCTGTTTTGTGAGTTTATCTCTTTTCTGTGTCTGGTAACAAGGTAAGTAATTTGTCTTTCTTTACTGCTCTCCAGTGAGGCCTGAGGCCTGATTTTTCCTTATGAAGAGAACTGAGAAGGCAGCTGAAACCTTGGAGGAGGAACTTGTGTGCTTGCTGCTGTTAAACAGGAAAAACTATCATTGACCCAGTGGTCTACACCAGCAGACAGCTGAGAAGGGTAAATGTCACCTGAGTAAGCAGGAAGACCAGACTAGCAGCTCCCGAGTCTTTTGAAAACGGCAGACGCCAGCTACCTGGATAATCACACAGGTTCCTCTGCGGTTGTTGGGGCCAGAGGCCCCAGATCCATGTCAATCTTTGGCTGTCAGGCCCATAACATCCAAGGGACTGTCCTGTAGGGTAGGAACTTGGAGGACTCAGCCTTCCTTGTCTAGGCAGCAGGGTGATCAGCTTCAGTCCTGGAAGTGGGTCAGATGAAGGGCAGCTTTTTTACTCAGTGGCCAGCTTTTCCACATTAAGAGGAAGCACTAGATTGAGTTCTGTGCCTCATCATCTTTGGAGGAAAGCTTAGGGGTGATACCAGGAGCTAACACTTCTATCAGGAAAAGCCTTTGTTATTATTATTATTGAACATTTAAAATGCCACATCTGTCATAGCTCTGAAGAGTTCGAGGACCATCTATCTGTTAAGTATATCTGAACTAACAAACTTTACTTGTTTCTAGTTACTTGTTTTAGGCTTAACTTTGAAAACATACAGGAGACTAAATGAAACTTATTCCTGTAATTAATTACATTAGTACTTAACATGACCACAGGTATAGTTCTGAACATATTAAAGAATCTGATTGTCTATAAGCTGACTGACCATTAACTTGTATGTCTGAATTATTCTTAACCATTTACAAGTACTTTTCATAAGACTAGGATTTTTTTCAGCTTTATTCCTGTTAAATTTGAGCCCTAAAATGGGAGGATCTCTGTGAGTTCGAGGCCAGCCTGGGCTACAAGAGCTAGTTCCAGGACAGGCTCCAAAGCTACAGAGAAACCCTGTCTCAAAAAACAAGAACAAAAACAAAAATCAAACAAAAAAATAGCAATTGTTTAACTGAAGTTTATGCTGTGAACCTGAGTAGACCTCAGGAATTTATAAATCATATTTGTCAAATATACCTTATTTATCAAACATGTTGTTACTTATCTAATTTTTTTTTAGAATCTTGGTGTTGAACTGTTAACAAAGACAAAAGTAGTTATGTGAAGTCTCTAAGTCAGCTTTTGTTAATCTGAGTAGATATTTATTACCCTAAAATTTGTCATCATATGCATTATATTCTAAAACAGAGTTGAATTACATATATAGTATGTTGTAGCAAACATAACCTTAAAATTTTGTCATTATACAAAAATCCATACCGATCCAAAATATTAAATACTTGTTGCTTCCTTAGTCTAAAAAGGGCATACAATGATAAACAGAGAGCTCATTAGGGCTGAGAAGTTTTGTAATTGTTGCTTTATTCCATGTGGTCATCTTAAGATAGTGAAGTCACATGGAATATGCTCATTAACCTTAGTATTGATGGCTGCCAGCCATGTAGCTGCTTATATTTTGATGAGGTCATCAGCCAAGATAGAGAGGAGAACCACATGGTTGCTATTTAAAATCATCTATTTTTCTATCCAGGTCACATGTCATCAATGTTAGGGTTTAGCACCAGAAGATTACCTTAGTGGATCAGGGTCAAGGAATGCCACAAAAATTACATCATGCAGTAGATCTCAAGGGAAAGACATATTAGGGAGGGAGAGCAAAAGGCTGCCTCTGAGCAGGGAGAAGAGAGAGAGAGAGAGAGAGAGAGAGAGAGAGAGAGAGAGAGAGAGAGAGAGAGAGAGGCAGACACACAGACAGATAGACAGACAGACAGAGAAAAGGAGACAGTGAGCCATGGTGGTGGGGACTTTTTAAAGGTGTGATCTTTGCCAGCAGGTGATGAAGTGGCTGCTGTCTCTGAGTCTCTGAAGTCCCGGCAGGCTAGACTGCCTGGTTCTGGAATATGGGCAGTTCCTAACCCCAGCCCCCTGATATGTCACCATTTAGTAGACATGGAAGTTACAGGTTGAAAACTAAGGAGACATTTGCTAGTTCACACTCCGAGGGAAAGAAGATTGAGGAATACTAGCAGAGGTTGCTTGACTCCAAGGTCATACTCCATGATACGGTGTTAACCTCATGCATAAGGTGTTTATTGCTGAGCTGGCTGTTTTTAATTCAGATAAATCACTTCCTTGAATAAAATATGGAAGCCTAATGCCAGTGATGCATAATCATATAATTTTTATTTAACTTTTTATACAAAATTCTGGATCATTTGTATTAATGACTAATTTAGTTAATGTATTTCATTAATGTCAGTCTCTGAGTGACAGTATTAGGAACCAAGATGATCTAAAAATAATATTAGTGAGCTGTCACGAACACAAAGTGAAAACTGTGCTGTGCAGCAGGGAACAAGGTAAAGCCCGTGAGAGAGGAGTAACAGGTGGCACGGATGAGGAGCAGAATAGTTGGGAGGCTCTGAGTTGTACTGATTGCCAAAAGGTGCACCACTCTGATGAAGGTGCTCACGGTGTCTCCGAGGCCAGAAGCCTGTGAACAGCAGGCTAGAACAGTGGAGAGAATTCCATGCCACGTTGATCGGAATACCTTTGGAACATTTTTCAAAAGCAGTTATGTTAGTATGTGTCCATTACAAATGGTTGAAAAAAAAAACCAAAATACCGTCATGGAGCAAACAAAGAACCATTTGTAAAAGGAGAGGCAGTGACTATGGTTCAGTTTGAATGTTAGAAGCAATTACAAGTGAAATGCGTTACAGACAGACAGGCAGAGCGTAAGGTTGGAGTGAACGGACGATGACTAAAGTGAGCACTGTGTTTTAGCATGAAGATACCTGAGGAGACGGGGGCTATCCCCCGACATACAGAACAATCAAACGACAGAAATTTGATAAACAAAAATGTCATCATGGTAAGTTGCACCTGCCAGAGGAAGACCATGCTTTGAAGAATATTTGGATAGCACAAATTGATCTTGAAAGTTTGGGGGGGGGGGGAGAAAAAGACCCAAATCTGGGTTGGTATGGAAACAGAGGTGGGTCGGTGAAATATTATCAAAACACATATGCAATTCTCAAAGGACCTATAAGGATAGAATAAAGTTAAAAGAAATTAACAACATGTTATCCTCGAGAAAAGGGCAAATTGTAGTACATCTAGAACTCTGAACAGAGAAGTTAAAGGGTACATAGACAGCTGGGGACTCATCCCAAAGCTGAGAAACGGAAGATCTCTGTGTGTCTTTCTAAGCTATGAGCCTACTCAGTCTGCTGACTTGAAACAGCTTGACCACAGATTTTAGAAGAAAACTAATCATCAGATTTGAGAAAACATGCTGGCAACTATAGCCCTGTCTCGTCCCTCCTAGTTGCTATGCTATTTTTTCTCGTCTTCTTCTTCCTCCACTTGCTCTTCATCCTCATCTTTTGCCTTGATCTCCTTTTCAACCTTTTTCTTTAATTAATTTAATTTAATTTAAGTAACAATAGGAAACAGCTTCTGCTGCAAAGCTTGAGGGAAACTTCATTGTCTTTCCTCATTTCTTGGTCACAGAGTTGTTCATTTCCTGGTATATCAAGTCCACTGCTGTTCATGAGAACGACGCCGCCTCTGTGGGATTTTGAATGAGCAGGTGTTTTCCAGTTCAATTTGATTTTTTTTCTCACTTTGGGGAGCCCCCGGCTTTGGAAAAAAGTATCAAAAAGAGGTTTGTCTTTTGACTTTTTGACTCTTCTTTGTCCGTTGCTGGCCAAAATCATTCTCCTCCTGCCAGACACTGGGACCTGAATGTATAATTACAGCCGTTGTCTGAAGAGTAATTGCAGCCTAATTTGACTTGTGACAAAAGCCCTGGCTGTTGGGCAGGGTCAGAGGTCAGCCATTGCCCCATGCACTGCAAGCAGCAGCCTCATCAGAATTCTGTGGAGCGTTTCTCAGCTTTGGGACGAGCCTCCAGCTGTCTGCGTGTCTCGTCATGTGACTTTGGATGAAAATGTGCAGTATTTTCAAGATACAAGATCCCAGAATGCAATGTGACTTCTTATTTTTTTTATCAATATATGGGAATCATTCTAAAGTGAATCGAGTTATTTCTTATGCCTTTTTACATATATATGTATTATATATATGTATATTCACACACACATATATGTATATATATATTGGCTTTTCAAGACAGGGTTTCTCTGTGTAACAACCCTGGCTTTCCTGGAATTTACTTTGTAGAGCAGACTGGCCTCAAACGCACACAGTTTCGTCTGCCTCTGTTTCTTGAGTGCTGGGATTAAAGATGTGAGCCACCAAGTAAGCTTTAAAATAATTTTTAAGTGGAGGATGTATACAAGTCAGCATCAAAATATGAAGCTAGTTTTCTTATGTATACAGGATTTTAAATAGGGATGAAAATGCCAACATCAGCATGCTGTTGCAGAATGGAAACTACTGGGTATTAAATAGAGTAATTCGCATACGAAGAAATAAGCTGTCTTCACAGTTAGAAAATCCTTGCAGATTATATACTATGTTAAATCACTAAGTAAAATTTTAAAATTATTTATGGGCATTAACCTACTCCTAAAAGTAGTAAAATATAATTTGTCATGTTTTATCTAATCTAGATTATGTTTCTGGTAGAATATAAAAGTTCAGGGAGAGTTGTTTATTGTTATTTAAATGTTTCCACTCCCATTTTCCAAATATAAAATATTTATTGTAAGTTATCTCTAAAATTTTGGCAAACATAGTGAGCCAATATATGTTAATTTGAATGAATAAAAATAATAAAATGAGAAATAGAATAGTTTGCCAGGTTTGCAGAGACTACTAAGCTAAGGAAGAGCTAATATCCTGGATTGAAAATAAAATATCAGGTGATCATGGTAAGCTGGGTCATCTAAAAAGGTCAAAATCTAATGAGGGACAATATGTGGCGGATAGGAACAAAATATTGAAAGAGGAAAGCATCCCAAGAATTCCCACTGCCTGGACAGTATGCAAACAGAAAGTGATGCCGTTAAATCTACCAGCATGGTGTAATGATCTGCCCAGGGCTTTAGATCCCAGGAAGAGTTGCTGACCACATATTCTGCTGAAGAACTTCAGATTCTCACACCACTGCCTCTCATTGTTCCACTGGTGTGGGGAGCTATGCATACTCAGCTTGCATATAGGGAAGGTTTTAAAATTCTAAAAAGCCATCTGTTAATCAAGGAGGATTATTTCTAGATTACCAGGGTGAAATAAAGATAGAGGAACCGGGTGTAATTTAATACAAACTAAACAGGAAGTCGGCAGCAAAAGTACTCAGGTGGAGATCATGGTAGGATTGGACGAAATGTCTGTGGCTGTGTGAGAGCTCAGAGTCAGTCAGCTGCCTACAGCAAGGGGACATCCCCCCCTTTACCTGATACCTTGGGTTAATGTTAAAAGACCCATCACCATTTCCATCCAGAAGAATATCTTTATTGAAGCCAGACTATGTGCCAGGTCATGGTATAGGAACTCATTCACTGATTTCTTCATTCATGTTTTGGTCTATATATACACACACACTGAATTTTAAATGTGCCAGTTTCAGTGATGATTACTTGGTCATGAAATAGTTATATTATTTCTTGTGTGACAAAATAACTGGCATCAATCAACTTAAAGAATAAAATACTTGTTTTAGCTCAATTTCAGAGGGTTCTGTCATGTTTAGCTGGTTTCATTGCTTGAGTGGGGTGCATGTCGAAACATCATGGTGGTGGTCAATTGAAGCTGAACGCATGAAAGCTGGGGTGGGGGTGAGGGACACAAGTCAAATAATCCTAAACTGACTCCAAAATGGTATGTTCTAAGGAGTTTCTTTATTAAGGGGGAAAACTCACAGAACAGAGACGGAGATCCAATCTCAAGGTGTGGAGTGCGGGAAGAAGAGAGGGAGTTGGGTGGGACTGCCACTCTTTCTGAGTACCCAAAAGTCACTCCCCAACCTGGTCCAGCCTCCCAAATACCATTGGCTTAAGGAGGTTCCCCATCAGTCAATTTATTATATCCAGGAAGAAGAGAGAAGAAGGAGAGAGAGGGGGAGAGAGAGAGAGAAGACAGACAGCCAAAGAGAGGAAGAGACAGACAGAGACAGAGAGATAATATAAATATTGTTCTAGGGTCTCTAGTAACCTACTTCCTCCAACTATGCCTTACCCCTTAAAATATGATCAGCTCCCAACAATGCTATAAAATTGTCATGCCATCATTGGAGCAACCCATTGATGAATTCAGATTGTTATGAGCCATTGATAACCTCTGAATTTTGCTGCATTTGCAAATGAACCTTGAGCACATTAACCTTTTGTGGGAAAACTTCATATCCTAATAATAATAATAATATTGATAATAAATACAAAATAACCATAATAAGAGTGATAATAATAATACTCTGAAGAAATTGGTGATGTTCCCTTATGGTCACCTCCCTATTGTCAGCATCCTATCTAGCCTACAGGTTGTTAGATCTTATTTAGCTGCTGTGTCCTTCCAGCCAGCTTCTCTCCAGGAGAGAGTAATCACATCAAACTGAAGTCATACTAGGTCTCGTTCACTTTTGCTTTTTCCTACCCACCCCAGAACCTCTCTTTTGAATCCCAATGAACTAGAGCCCCCTGACCTATGAGGCCACTCATTTTCTGCATCCCAATGATGGCTCCAAACATCTCTCCATGAAGCTCACTCACCTGGGGAGCTTTGGGTCCCTCAAGTAAGCTGCGGTTCCTTTTCAGTTCTCTCAAAAGTCGCCTCTGCCTGAGAACTTTTCCTCTGGTCTCTTCATCTCATTCTGATTTCATGATTTTTTTTCCTTGACACTGCCAAAGAAAAGAAGCCATTCTGCCCTTGTGTGTGATCATTTCTTTGCTATTGTTTTTCTCCACTGACTTTAGGTAGCTAGATTGTTAATATGCTAGTTTTCACTTACCAAAATGTAAGATAGGAGAGGGCCGTTATTTCTTCCAAGGTTTTATCCCTTGTGCCTGTAACTCTTACTTGGATTGGAGGGATAGCTCAGTGGTTAAGAGCACTGGCTGCTCTTCCAGAAGACCCAGGTTCAATTCCCAGCACCCACATGGTAGCTAACAACTGTCTGTAACTTCAGTTCCAGGGGATCCGATACTCTCATACAGACATACATTCAGGCAAAACACCAATGTACATAAGATAAAAATAATAAGTAAAAAAACTGTTACTCAACAAATACTCAAAAAAATTATTGGCTTAGATTAATGAATTCATTTACTAAAGGCCTAAGCTTCTGGTCCTGTCCTACACTGCAAAAACTCTGCTTCAGCAAGTCTGGGACTAGAAAAACATTGCGAAGACTCCATCTCTCCTTCTGTATGCATGGGACATACCTCTTTGTCAAATGAGAATCCTTCCAGAGTGAGACATCATATGACATTTTAATCCCTTGTCTAACAAATGAGGGTCTATGCAGTCTGTCTATACTGGTTCATTCATTCATTCCAACCTGCAAAATGTTCCTTTTGCTCCTTAAGATACCTAAGTTGGGGGGGAAAAGGGGAATATAAATGATTCCTATGTTTCTGCTTAATGAAACTATGTTGATGTTATCACCAGTTCCTAACTGAGAGCAGGTTTAGGATATGTGAAATATGAAGAGTGAAGGATTATATGTGCATATATGCATATATATAAAAATATATTATACATATCTAAGTGATTGTTTTCAAGAGGGAAATATAGTATTTTAAAAAACAGAGAGAGAATCATGGGATATATGTCTAGTGCACAATAGTACTTGACTGGGGTTCTGGTTGGTACTACTAGAAGTTTATAGAAGAAGAGAAAATTTAGTTTTACAGACTTGCAGAGAATTCTGACCAATTAATCCTCAAGACTGAGCAGAAAGGTCAGCCTATCTATAGCCACCAGGACAAATTAGAGAGGAAGATGTTCATTGCAAAGCAAAGAAGGGACACTTTCTGCATTAAACCACAGAAGAAGAGGTCCTAGCACATATATTTATAAGCAGGACAGCAAGATGACTCTCTTGTTTATTAGCGACATGATACCTCCCCCCCCCAGAAACTTCTATAGTGGGAAGAAGCAAGAACGCATCTCTGTTTCCAGTGGCAGAATTCTAACCTGACTCCCATGATCCTTGACAGACGACTTTACTGTTTGTGATTAAATTATGTTGCAGGGCAGAAGAATTTTGCAGACGGAAGCATGTTATGAAACTGTTGACCCTAAAACAAGAAGGTTACAAATGGGCCCAACCTAGTCACGTGTGCACTCTCAAGGCAGAGTTCTATTTTTGTGGCAGAAGAGGAAGTCAGAAGCCATTTAAGAGTAAAGAGGACTTGATGTGGCATTGCAGATTTGCAGATGATGGGGGCCTCGTGGCAAGAAAGACGAGCTAGTCAGGAAATGCTGATGCCAGTCCTGTAAACACAGAGATGCTGCAACACTGCATGTGTATGGAAGCATGCCCTCCTACAAAGCCTTCAGAGAACAAGGTGCCCTGTCTGATGCCCCGATTTTGTGACTGTCTAAGCTAAAAGCTCAGCCATGCCTGCATGGACCTCTGACCTGCAGGTTTATGAAATGCAGTGTGCGCAATCTTATAAGCCAGGGTAATACAAAAGAAGGCATGAGTGTTCATTTGTTTTTAGGATAATGCAGGGACCACAGTAAACAATAAAGGAGAGATGAAAAGTTCTGTTAGCCCAGCAGGCATCTGCAGAGGAGGACACAGATCTATAGCCAGGGCTGCATCAAATGCTGGCGACCTCACAGGACCCTCCAGTGCCGTTGTGAAATTCCAAGCCCATTAAAAACTGTTTATTACAAATTCTTTTCAAGAGAATTTGGAAGATTATATATTGTTGTCAAAGGGGTTTAAAAATCAGAAAATGTCAAGTGTGTAGCCGAGTGGGTTCAAGTTTTTACTAAGTGAGAACTCATGATTGGGCTTTACAATCAATCACTCACCTCACCTGCAGGTTTATCTCCTGACTCATTCAGACTTCTGAAAGACATCTCTTTAATAGACTTTGATTTTGGTTTCTGTAGGGTGGTCTGGCTTATTTTTTTTGAATTCCCCTTTCCCTATTTTGCTCCTTCTTCAGTCTTAAATAGCAAGGCACTGTTCTAAGTCCTGGTATCCTCAGTATGAACAAATTCTACTACAACAGGTAAATGGATAGATGGGCTATCTGCCTACCGATGTGAAGACATACAGAGAACCAAAAATGATAGTTACTCCATGGTATGGCTTTTGGTATGAAAACAGTAGAAGGATTCAAGAGACACATGAATGTTGCCAAATGAATTTAGTGACTTCAGAGAGAAAATCTGGGAATTGAGGTTGGCTTGGTCCTTTCTATTCACATTCTATAAGACCTGGTAGGTTTCTGTATAAGTCTTGGGACCAGGCAAGCCTCCGCATACTAGCCCTCCTTTGATCTCAAGCTGAGGATCTCAGTCCTATGTTTGATGCACCTGTAAAGAAAGTCACCAAAGCTTACAAAGGATGCCATCTAGTTTCCCTTTAACCCGAGGAACTAGACAGCAACACGGATTTGCCTTTCAAGTAATTTGCTGTAGTGGGTGGTAGTTCAAATTCTTGTTGTGTGCAGGAATTTAGAAGCTACTCATACTTTGGGATAACAAGCTTGAGGTGTCTACCAGATGGAGGTTTTACATATTTTTGTCCCTATCCCTTTCAACTAAGCTCTGTACTCTGCAAATCTCCATGGAAGAGCAAGTGCACTTAACCATAAAGAAAGCAAGGGAAACAGAGCTATCAGTCATTGTTAAACGCTCTACAAATGGAGCCAGAGGACGGGTTCAGATCTCTGTGTAACAAGAAGAGAGGAAAAAGGTCATGACGTATCATGTGGTATAGCATTTCCCCTGAAGCGTCGGTTGGCTAAGACTTGTTCACAGTGTGCAAGCTTTTGTCTGGTGAGAGGCACAATTGGAAGACTGTTCCTCAATGTGTGACTGCAGATGGTCCCTACTCTGCACTGTATCACAGAAAGGAGAGATGTATTGCAAGCAGATTTGGGGGAAATTAAGTTTTGCCATTCATGAAAACAAGTAACTAATATTAACAACTGCTTAACTTATGAAATATTAATTAGGTGACTTATAAATTATGCATGTGGGAAAAGAGAACTTGTCAATGGCTTGCTTGAAGACTCGGAAAGCACTGAAGTTGGTAACAAAAGGAATTTTGTGTGGCAGGTCATGTTGGGGTGGGTTTTCCCTCTGCCTTTGTGCCCGATAATGGTGAATACAGAATTGTTTGTGTGTAATTCCCCAGGCGTGAGGGAACCAGTCATTTCTATAGACCGTTTATCTCACATGCTTGTCTGCTGTTTAGAAGCATAGAAGTCAGTAGGAAAAAAAATCAGTGGAAAATTAGGGAACTGAAAAGATGGTAGATCTCAGATATCCAAATACTGAGTGAACGTGCCGAGTAATGGTACATTCTCCTCGGGAGCCATTCAAGATCTAGCGAGAAAAGAATAAGCACAGTAGCCTTGAGTGTCTAACCTGTGCCTGTGATGTAAGAAATGAACATTAGACTCAATCCTAAGAAAATGTTAGATTTCTTGCTTTTAAAGTCCTAGAGGGTGGTAAAAAAATTTCTTACAAAGTATTACTTTTAAAAATAGACTTAATTTTGCTCTTTTTCTGGTTTATTTTATGCTTTTCATACTGTCCAATGCAGGTGATGGCAGGATTCATGAATGGTTGCACACTCCAGCACAATGCCGTAAAATGGTCACTCTCACTATGAAAGACACATTGCAAATATGACTATCAATTCATATCTTCTAAAAAACATATAAATCCTTTGTGAAAGAATTTTAAAAATACAGTTTAAACGCAAAATAATTTAGTCTGTTATAAAATGAAAAGTAAAAATGATTCAATAAATAGCTATTCTTAGTTTTGATATATTTATCTTTTGTTCTAATATGAATATGGTTGGAAGCCTGTGTACAATTGAGTCATATTCTCCAATTTGTATGCCATGGATGACTAAACAGGATATGAAATAAAACAAATTTCTAATTCTATTCAATTTTCTATTGCCTTCTACCCCCCTTTTATTTACTTAACCTCTCTTAAGAAAAGACCCTAAGAGAGGCATCCATGGATCTACATAGGAAGGTGAAAAAGACAAGATCTCCTGAGTAAACTGGGAGTGTGGGGGTCACAGGAGAGGGTAGAAGGGGGGTGAGGAAGAAGGGAGGGGAGTAGAGAAAATAAAAACAATGTTTTAAAAGAGAAAAGATACAATGTTTTCTGTGTCTACTGAAGATATGATGAGGGGCTGAGAACATGGCACAATTGGCAAAATAGTAGTTAGACAAGTGCGAGGACAGAAGTTCAATCCCCAGCACTCACATAAAAGCCAGGCATGATGGTTCACACCTGGAATCTCAGGGCTGAGGGATCCCATACAGGAAAAGCCTGGGGACTTGCTGAGCCACCAGTCTAGCTGAATCAACAAGACCCAGGTTCAGTGACCTAACTGTTTAAAATATAAGGCAGAGCAAGATGTAGGAAGACCCTGGACATTCACACACACACACACACACACACACACACACACACACACACACACACACACAAAGACATACCTGTATAAACACACATGCACCATTAAGTTGTAGTGTCTCAAGTAAAATGAAAGAAATTGATGTATGTGGCTAAGTATCACAGAGTCTTCTAAGGGGAAAGTATATATACATCGGAAGAATAGTGTAAAATCCAAAACATCCTGTTACCCCTAGGCAGCCGAGTGTGGTTGCTTTCATTACAGGGAAGACAGGACAGTGCCCTTATTGAAGAATGGACTCACTGCAATGTGCTTCTGGTTTTCATGGTGATACTGAGATTTGTTTTAAACTTAGTGTCATGCAGAAACAAAATGCATGTAGGTTAGCTGCAGCTTTGCAGTCAGTTCTAAGGTCCTCTTTTAATTCAAAAACACCCAAATCCTAAGCTAAAACTGAGTGCCGGAAACACGCTACTATTTTCTATGTATTTGCAGCGTCAAATCTATAGAGGCAAGTGTACCTGGAGACAAATGTCCGGACTGTCATAAAACAGAAGTGTAATTATGTTCACTTGCATTTTCCTATTATTCCCAACAAATTACATTGGCAAGGTGACAATCCATCAAGCCATGGATCCAATTTCATATTCATAATAATGTGCTCCTGTAAACTGCTCTAATAAGGTTTTAACTAAGTTTTCCCCCTGACCTCACTGAGTTGAAATATGGCAGGGTGTGTGTGCGTTGTAGAGTCCCCAATTAACTTTTGACCTTGGTGCTGCTTGGGCACAACGGGGCAAGTGAAGGGTGGAGGGCAGATTTAATTTCGCATTTCCTGACGGCTGCTGGTTTGTATCTCAACTTGAACAGTATTTAAACATGTTATTTTTGGTCAGTGACTTTCTTTCCAGCATGCTGGGCAAATGTAATTAGCTGGGCTCAGTTTTGTTCTCAACTGTCCTCTACAGTCTTGTATGGGAACTCCTGAGTTTCCACAGGAAGCACCTGTAAGACAGCTGTATACCAAACCTTCCCACAGAATTAATAGATAACATTGTTCCCTGGCCTCATGGCTTCTTCACCCAGTAGAAGGACTCAGCTCTATTTGAAGACTGCGTTTTTAATTATTATTGAAAATCCAAACTCTTGGCTTACAAGTGAACTTGTTTGGGGGGCCTGTTTGCCACATACAGGATCAGCCACCTCTCTCCTATATTCCATCATTCGATATCAGACAGTTTAAAATTCACATTTTAACAATTTTTAGCTCTGAGTAAGGAATGTAAGATTCCACTCTCAAGAGAGAGTAAAAGGAACATAAGAAGCTAAGAAAGTACAGTAGCCAGGGACTTGCTGTACATCTTCCAATGTAAAAAGAGCAAATACAATCTTGATCATGTGAAATCATGTTAAGCAAAGCTGAGTTAGTTACTACTTAGAGGCAAACAGTAAAAGAATATAAAGGCTTTTGGCTCTGAGAATAATGAACTATTAAAACTTTTTGACTTTATTTAGCAAAACTTCAAGAAAAAATAGACATGAAAAACAAACAAACAAACAAAAAACTATACACTGGATTTCATAACTGAGCCTCTGATGAAATTGGAAAACTCCAGTAACAAAAGTAAGTCTTGTAGCTGGGCGGTGGTGGCACACTCCTTTTAATCCTAGCACTCGGGAGGCAGAGGCAGGTGGATCTCTGTGAGTTTGAGGTCAGCCTGATCTACAAGAGCTAGTTCCAGGACAGGCTCCAAAGCTACAGAGAAACCCTGTCTCTAAAAACCAAAAAAAATAAATTTTAAAAAGTAAAATAAGTCTTGTAACAAAAGTGAATGCTCACACTGAACTTGAGCCTGCAGGAGTCTAGGTATGGAGACTGCAGTTTCAATAGCTTAATGACTTGGAGGTGAAACAAGCAAGGCAGGGCAGAAGAAGAGAGATTTTTTTCTTTATATAACTGGAGCATTTAAAACTCTGCATCTTTGGTGAAAGTGTGGAACCAAGAGACTTATCCTCATTGAGAAATGACAAGGATGTTTATCAGTCTCAGTTACCATTCAACACAGGAAAAGGATCCCCCACCCAAGGACATGTAATTATCAAATTCCCTCATAGTTTGAACTTACTACAACCTAGAGGTTCAGATAATAATGAGCTAAGAACATCAAGTCATCAGGGACTTACGGGGTTTCTGAGTGTAGCAGAAACAGATTCTGATAACATGTAAAGGCAGCTGGGCTTTGAGAGAATGACCAGAATGAGTTGAAGTTCATGTTCATACAAAGACTTGCACATGAATATTTGCTGCAGCAATACATACGTGTGTTTGTGTTTGTGTGTGTGTGTGTGTGTGTGTGTGTATTTGCCAAATGTCAAAACTTGGAAATAGTTATCCATTTGACAAATGATTGAAACACACAAAGAAAAAAGCCAATGTCAAGAAGATTCAACAATAACTACTAAAAGAGAATTAGTGCTTTGGCAATGTTACATAATTGATATTGGCTATTAACAACAAAATTTGGTTTTGTGATTTTTGGAAAAATAAATTTTGATATGTGTAAATATAAGAAAAGGGAAGACATAAAAAAGAAATGTTTGAGAAATTAACCAAATAGATAGTCCAGAAGACTGGTTATTGAAATGAATAACTTATGAGAACATCAGACATAAGTATGCGATTTCTGCTTACAGCTTAAATGCAGTTGAGTTGTGTAGGCTGGTTTTGAACTCCCTCTGTAGCACAGACTAGCCAGCACAATTTAGTAAGACTGTTCTGGTAGGTACTTGGGTTGAAACCATAAAAATCATTTAACTTGGCTTGTAAGATTCCAAATTGGCTTCCTCACTCAGGAATATGAATTTGAGTCTCTTCCATGGTCGCTGGTAATTTGACAGCTTGTTTCTTTTCATCCCTGACTGGTCCACCCATTGAAGTTAAATAATCATTTGTTTTTTGCCCTGCTGAGTAAATAAATACAGTGAACTAGAAAGGAGAGTTTCCAGTGTAGAAATTCTGGAGATCAGAAGGAGCCCTGAACCACCCTCATATTCAACAGTTAGCGTGTGCAGGTGGCACATGGGGCTGGATTCCACAAGAACACAGATCCATCAGAAGCAACAGTGCCTGCTCTTCCGAGATGGGTGGTTGAGTACTCATTCCTGTCACCCACTAGTCAGAAATTTTACCATCTTCATGGCTGTTGGAGCACAGAGAGAAGGGCCTCTTCTCTTGGCAGCATGGAGTCGCTAGTTACAGACTGAGCGCTGCTCCTGTCCTACACAGGTAGTCCCCAAGGCTTCTTGTTGAAAGTGATTGAACTGGAGTATGACTCAATGGTGAAAATAATTAGTTATTGATGAACGGTACAGCGTGAGCAGTTCTCAAAGTGATTATACCAAGTAGGGAAAGCCAGACATATACGGGTTCTCGATGTGTGATTCCACTGATCTAAAAATTGGGTGACATCCAACACCAAAGTTGATTTAAGTGATCATTAGAAATATCAAAAATCATAATTGCAGAGGTGGGGGAGGGTCAACTAAAACTAAGTGTACATTAAAATGACATAAGACAACTGTTATGTTACTTCATTAACTCGTCAGAGAATGAAAAGGGAGACTAACACAAAGCGTCCTCATGGAAGAGTGAGGAAGAAAAGAATTTAAAGACTGAAAATAGATACAGCCCAAGAAGGAAGAGTAGATCAGTGTGACTGAGTACTTTGCTCCAGTGTGTACATGGAGGAAACAAAGAGTTGAGGTGAACTAAATTTGGAATTTTCCAGATGAGCATACCTGAGCATGAGAGGAACATGTAAGGATGCTCAACAGGAAATTCTGATCAGAGAGCAAGGGATGTGTCTTAGTTAGGTTTTCATTGCTGTGATGAAATACCGTGACCAAAACCAAGTTGGGGAGGAAAGGGTTTATTTCATTTCCACTTCCATGTAACTGTTCATCACTGAAGGAAGTCAGGGCAGGAACCAGGAGGCAGGAGCTGGTGCAGAGGACTTGGAGGGGTGCTGTTTGCTGGCTTGCTCCTCATGACTTGCTCAGCCTGCTTTCTTATAGAACCCACGACCACCAGCTCAGGGATAACATCACCCATAATGGGCTGGGCTCTCCCACATCATTCACTAATTAAGAAAAATGCTCTACAGGCTTGCCCACAGCCTTCACCTTATGGAAGCATTTTTCTCAATTGGGATTCCCTCCTCTCTCACATGACTCTGGCTTTTGTCAAGTTGACATAAAACTAGACAACATGGGTGTTTGGTTGGAAGTGTCACCTCAGTTCCTTGGCACACCTTTATACAAAAAGTCTGGATTGTTTGGCTTGGGGCTTCACCTCAGCTCCTGGCATAAGTTTCCTCCCCTGGGAGTTGCCTCAGTCCAAACTCCACCTCCGAGAAAGCCCTCCAAATGGTGACCCCTCCCCAGGGAGGGTCAAGAAAGCCCATCAAACAGTAACCGCTCCCCAGGGAAGGTCAAGACCACTCCCACAGGCTATTTAAACTGCCCCCCAGTGAATGAACACATGGTCTCCAGGTTCTGCATGGTCTCCCCTTTTCTCTCTTTCCCTCTCCATGTTTTCCTGGGGCCACCCGGGAGCACTCCATTAAATATAGGCATCTTTTAATTCGGTCTGATTTGGTTTAATTGGGATTATTTGCATCTGCAGAGAGGTTTGTCTTAAGAAAATACTTAACAATGGGTTGTGAGCTGAAGGCAAGGAGGTCAAGATTTGATGGGAATAAAGGACAATGACAAAGTGTTTGAGAGCTGGTTTTCATGATGGCTACGCTAAGTCACTATCAACTTCATAAAGGACAGTAACTGTACAATAAATAATAATTACTAATACCCCATTGTAATCAAAGAATTGTTGGAACTTAGTACCAGAGAAACTGAGGATAGTATCTGTCAAGAAGAGCAATATCGCACTGAGGAAAAGGTAGACTCAGTGGCTGGGATATCAAGCTTGATAGTGGATCTTGGAACAGAGATGTTGAGGAACTGAGAGGCAAGAATGTTCTAGATAGTTCATGTAGACAACAAAATCGCTAAGGATGGTGGCAGTTGGGGCTGGAGAGATGGCTCAGTGGTTAAGAGCATTGCCTGCTCTTGCAAAGGTCCTGAGTTCAATTCCCAGCAACCACATGGTGGCTCACAGCCATCTGTAATGAGGTCTGGTGCCCTCTTCTGGCCTGCAGGCATACACGCAGACAGAATATTATATACATAATAAATAAATAAATGTTTTTTTTTTAAAAAGGATGGTGGCAATCAAGTGAACTGAGTGAACAACCTTGATATACTCAAAGTAACCTTAAACACATGACAAGAGGATCCCAATATTTAAAGAAATGTGAAATAAAGCCATACTGACAATTCTTACAAGATCAAAACTCAAAAATGAAACTTCCTGCAAAGTGAGGGCTAACAAACACTCTTCAACGGAGTTACCAGTATGAAGAACTTGTCAGCACAGGGTCCACAGACATGGATGACCAAAGGATAACATCTCCACTTGAAAGGACTACTGGTGGCAAGCCTTGAAGAGATGTAGATTTCCCTCAATACAGAAAGATGAAGGAAACATTCAGGAGAAAGGGTGAGCATGTTTCAGTGGCACCAGGCTGTGGGTTTCAAGAGATGTCAATAAAGTTGTTTATCAAGAAATCCTGTTTGCTTGAGGAGCTATGAATAGGTTTTGTTTAGTAAACTGTATACTAAGCAGATGTTTATGTGTAGATAGTATCTGTAGTTGCATCCCATTTCAATGAAAGCATTTTCTGTGGAGTCAATATAATTGATAAATACCAAAGATATCTTTTATGTCCTCTAATTATATGGATACCTAATACCTTAACCTGGTAAACATACTCAAGCAACTAGCTAGGGAACAGAAGCTTTGTTAGAAGCACAACATACTTAGCTTATCTCACTGACAGAGATCACCACTAACCATGTTGAGCAGGAAAGCTGATTTCCATTGTTTTCTGCTTGACAGATAAATAAGGCTCCTGATGCTGAGATTTCTCAATACATAGAATAAAAATGATAGCAACGCTGATTACGGTAGCAAGTGTTCCCGTCCTCATGCTTGACTAACAGCTTTAATTCCTCCCCACTGAATCTCAGCTCCCCATCACCTCATTTTGCACAATACAATATGCACTGCAGGTGCAAAGGAAGTGGAGGGGTGGAGTTAGGATCCAGTCTCCTTTGCCAAGACACTGCTTCCTTTGACTTTTCCTGAGATTTAAGGGGGGAAGAAGAAAGAGGTCAGTGCCAGGAGCTAGTTCCCATAACAAACAGGTGGCCTAAAGAAGGAAAAGTTGAAGCTCAGCTGAAGTCACAGAATGGCAACCCCACCCTCAGGCAAGTCAGGAGAGGTAACGAGTGTCAATATTATCATTCTGCCCAACTGAATTCACAGAGTGATGGTTTTCTAGTCTTGAATCACACTTTTTGCCTTATGTGCCCTGAAAACATCTCCCTAAAATCCTTGCACTATTTGCCCTAGACAAAAAGCTCTCTCTACTCTTGAGCTCTCTGTTACTCTTCCTTTGTCCAGGTAAAAGACCTAAACCTTTCACTCATCAAACTGCCAAACCCTTAAGGTGACTAAATAAAATCAGCATATGAAATTTAAAGGTTTATTATTGCAAACATATATTCTTCCATGAAACCTTACAGGAGTTAGGATCTCAGAATGCATCCTTCTTTTCTGGAGATGGCTTCTGAGTTTTACTGCTTTGCAGAGAGAACAGAACTTTGAAGCCTGATAATCAGGAGATGCCGTAATTTTCATGCTTTTAGAGTAACTTTGCAGACTAGAAGTTAACACTTTTCCCCTGTACCTAGACAGGGTTTCTCTATGTAGCCCTGGCTGTCTTGGAACTCACTCTGTGAACTGGGCTGACCTAGAAATCAGAGATCTGCCTACCTCTGCCTCTGCTGGGTTTGAAGGCGGGTGCCATCACTGCCAGGCTAGAAGCTGATACTATTCTACAATAATACATATCAAATTTATTCCTTCAGTTCTAAAGATCAACTAAGAAAGGAAAGGAAAGTACTATTCAGTACTTTTCTGTCATTCAACCAACATGATTTACTCTTGGTTCTCATGAGAAGTTACAACTCTTGTTTGAGTGACAGTGTTTAAAACATGTATGTTACACAAAGTACCTATCAAGGCCTTTAAAATAAATATGTATGTAACTAATTTGTCATTTATACCATCACACCTGCATATTGATATGGACGCTCAAAACATAATTGAAAATCTTCCAAGGTTAAGTCTTATCCTGATAGCAACGCTAATTACAGTAACAAGTGTTCCTGTCCAAATTAATGCAAGCTTATATAACATTGAGGCAATATGAAAACGTGATATTGTTCTTTTTTTCTCTTCATTGGTATGTGTTCCTTTCAAGGGATAATATTTGATGGACTTAACAGGATGATTTCCTTAACCCCAAAATTTCTTGGGATTATTAGGAAAAAATACACTTGGTTAGCTTTTGAGAATGCTGCATTTGTGTTGCAAAAGGGGTTTTCTTTATTTTTATAGTCAATAAATATAGTTACTTTTGGTCTGAAGCACTGTGTAGCTGGGAGCATTAAAATTTGTGATCCATCTTCCTTCTGGTAGCTCATCATGTGTCCTCTAAATACTTGCTTCCTGTACATCAGTAGGTTGCCATCTCACTCAGGGATGAAGAACCTCTTCTCACAGCGGTCATCAGCCTTGCCTGCCTAACGTCCATTCCAGTGGCCCTGATTCCTGCCACCTTTACAATCCCCTCTTTACCCCATCACCCTACTCATCCTCTCAAGAGCTGCTGACTGCCTGGCTTTCCCCAAACAGGCAGAACAGCTGAGACCTTTGAAGTCACTCGCCTTGTGACTGGGAACGCTTTTCCTTCCGCCAGCCATGGCTGGCTCTTTCACGTTCTTCAAGCCTTTGTTTCAGAGAAGCCTGAAACTACTCTGGTACACAGCTTGTCTCAAAACCTCCTTTCCCTCTCCTTTTTTATTTCACCCATTTACCACCAGACACACTACGTGCGAATCTGTACATGTTTTCCTCTCACAGTACTAACATGCAATTCTTGTTAAGTCAATACCTACAACTTTCTGTTTGTTGATAATGGGTGGAATAGAAACTTCTACTAAAAGTGAATAGGAGGAAACCTTTTTCTGTCTAAATCCACTTCTGCCCCCAAACTGCTCAGAGTACTTGAATATTCTTTTTCAGTTACTGTGCCCCAGACACATGGAAGGAATATTTGGAGTTATGAATAATCTATGAGGGTATAATTACAAATACCCAAGGTTAAGTCAGTAAGGCATAGGTTTGTCTTTGCTTAGTCTTTAATATGCTGTTTGCCTTTTTGAAAGCAATATGATGAATTTTTGAAAAATAAAAATCAGAATAAGCACATAATTACTAAATAAAACATGAAGATATTTATGCCATCATTAAGAAACTTCTCCTCGTAGGTAACCCAGACCCAGTAGACAAATACCTTATGTTCTTTCTCATATATAGGTACTAGCTGTGAGTCTGTCTTTAAATTGAAGGTAGAGACAACTGTCTTTAAATTGAAATGCCCATATAAGTCAGGAACTAGTAAGGGACCATGGGTTATGGGGAGCTTGAGAAAAACCAGTGGGGGTTAATGGAGCAAGAAGGGTCGTGAACTGGGAGGAAGAGTACGGGGTGGGGGTGTCTATAAGGAGGTATAACTAACATCAAAGACCTCGGAAAAAGCCTTATGTTGTTGGGGGGGGGTCCCTTCAGGTATCACAGCTGGCAGGGAAACAAACCTTGAAGAGGCAAGAAGGAAAACTCAGTACAGCTGGACTTGATCTGTCAGGCTGGATCAACATTTCTAGAGAGTCTAATCCCATAGTTTAATTTTCTTTCACACTTAAACACAGCAAAACTTTGCTGGGGTGGGGGGAAGTCTCTGTGTGAAAATTCTCTTAACAAGGATTCAGAGATGACTACATCAAAATTCCCTTGAAAATACCCCACTATAGTAAAGTACCTGAGACCTTTATCCTAAGCATGAGTTCTGTTGACTGGCAAACAGTGTTCAGGTAAAGACCTGGAAAGGAAGAACTCATAATAACCCTGGAGAGGATGGACTCTATCGATGGAGGATGCAAAGCACGGGGACCTCTTTCATAAGGATGACTCTGTTCACTAAGAGACAAAGCCCAGGATTGGTACCTAAACAGTGCTCAGGATATTTTGGAACTTCAGGTGGAGGCTGGCTCCTAGTAAAAAAGCGAAGGACCACCAGGCTGGATTTCCAGCATTCCAGGGGACCAGGCATCATTTTTCCTTCCTTTGGAGAAAGAATGTCTGTATGTTTAACAATCCAGGCTCCTCCAATGATTTCTTTAATCTGTGCTTCCCAGATTACATTGTGGAAACCCAGTGTTGTAGAAATTTCTTAAAACACACACACAAAATGTTGTTGCCTTGTAATAGAGGAACAATATCCCTCTGAGATACCAACAGTCTCTTAAATAAAATGTCCAGTTTCAGGAATGGGTTACCTCTTTTATATTGCTTGTAAGTGGGATCGAACAGATCTCCAAACATTACAGGCTGTATGACCCTCCAGAACTTCACAGTAACACACTTGCTGAAGACACCGCATGTATGACAGAACATGTAGAAACCAAGCTGGTACTGACCGGGAGGCCTCATCCCTGTTCATTATCGCAATGGTGATGGTTCCCTGCATGCTGGTAATCAAAGTCTTCCCCATGTCTGAGCCCTGTGAGCCATAGGAACTAGAGGTCTGGTAAGCCATGTCTATTGGTACAGTTGATATACAAGAGTTTTCCTTTTGCCCTTGATGGTCCACATTTCCACCTCAGTGCATCCAGATATCACTAGTTCTACTTCATGCACTTGACACTTGATGGTTATAGTCTGACTCATCTTTCTTTAGATCTAAAACTTTTACTTGGTCACGTGATATTTTTTTTTTTGTTGCCTCTATTTTCTTTTTCTGAAGTGTTAATTGCTGTGAGGTAAAGGCTCTCAAGGTGTTTTCTGTTTCTATTAATGTCTTTATGCTTTTGCATTTTTAATCTCTTTAACTCTCTGCAATGTTTTCCCAGAATGCAACCATATTTTCTTCTTGTTCACTAACTGTCTCTATTCCTGGAACCAATTCAGAAAGTTTCTGCCTTTGTTTTCATTTCAAGTACTTTGTTATTTGTAGCAGTTTATTTTTTATTTTTTCTGTTCTCTTTGCTATTATCTTATTTATTCTCCTGTTTCTTCAGTGGTTTGTATCATATATTTTGTCAATGGCCCTTAATACATGTACTTGAAATCGACTTTCATATTTCTCTATTAACTTTAATCTTATCTATACTAAGTTTATAATATAGCAATTGTTTCTAAATTGCCCCAGCTTATCATTTTCCCCTTCCAAACCATCCCATATACAGTTTAATGCATTTCCTCTATTTATAACACAAAATAAAAGGTCTGTGGTGTACACTGCATTCAATACTTATGCCAAATTTAATAATGACATATTTAATTTTATATGTTGAAAATATAGGCTTAATGTTTCCCTGCTTTCTAAGCACCAAATGTTCTTTGTATAATATCCCGGGAGACCAGAATATGCTTTGAGACATTATTACAAAAGATTAGCAGTCTTTCATAAAATGGATACTTTTCTTCAAATGGTCACATGACTGATAGCTTATCACTGTCTATTGTCTTTTACAAATGAGCACGTCAGAAAAGGAATTATAGATGTGAGGGAACCAGAGATAACCCTGGGACCATTTCCCATGCCCCTCCTCTGGGTAATATTCAGAATGTAGTTAGGAGGAAAAATACGTCATGACAATTGTGAATACTATCATAGTGGTTAGTCCCAGAATTACTGAGACTTTAAATATTGTAAGATTTACTGTGCTTTATCTGGGACACATTTGGAGTGTGTGCAGCATGGAAGGTTGTCACTACCCTTCTAACACTGTGAGAATTGCAAGCCTGAAGACACTCATTTTGGAAATCTCGAGGAGCATGGGTGGAGAGCCCTCTGATAGGGCCCACAAAGTGGAATGTAGTAAGAGGCCGCTTGTTAGTTCCTGGCTGCTCAGCCCCCAGATAATCACACATAAACCAAATATTTGCAACACTGTTTGGCCAATAGCTTAAGCATATTTCTGGTCAACTCTTATCTTAAATTAACCCATCTCCATTAACCTGTGTATCGCCACAAGGCTGTGGCTTACCAGGTAAAGTTCCGCTGTCTGTCTCCAGCGGGGCTATGGGACTTCTCACTATCTGCTGCCTTTCCTGCAGTCAGAAGCTGACTTCTCCCACCAGGGCAGCTTTCACATACACTGCCCTGAAGTGTCTTCTGTTTTCCTGAAGCTGACAGCTTACGTCTCACTCAGCATGTGAATCCACTTTTTCTCTAAACAAAATTTCAAGTTGTTAAACACATTTTTTTAAACCAACAAAACCATGGGAAAGAAGTGGTTCATGGGATAAAATAGGAGAGAGATAAAATTCCCTACAACTGAGACTTGATCAAATTAGGAAATTTTCATTGCATTCAGTGAGCTCAAACTTGAAATGCTCTGAGGAAAAAGCAAAGAGGACAGTGTCCAAATGTCCCAAGTTCTGGGCATGCAATGTTTACCAGGAAGACAGTTATGGAATTCATATTAAAGAAACCAGAAAAGAGAGAGCTTAGGATGTTAAGTCTCCTAAATACAAGAGCTGCTTTACAGTTTTCGGGATAGAGGGTTACTCAAAGCTGTTTTTAAAATTAGCATAAGAAATACTGGACTTTGTGATGGCATCTTCACACATACATGTTTTGGTTGCTCCTCCATCACTCTTCACCCCATCTCCCTGTGCCTTTACTGTCCTCTTCCACACTCAGAAGCTCCCTTTGTCTTTCATGTCACATGTGTGCTATTATCCTCTCTCCTTCCTCAAAACAGACCCCCACTCCTGTAGTGTGGGTAGTCTACACCCACACTCACACCCCCACACATAACTCATATCAAAAATTTGAAGGCGAGGATCTACATATGAGAGATGACATACCCTTCTATTTGAATCTACCATAGCTCACTTAATATGAGATAATTTCCAGATCCATCCATTTTCCTACAAATTTCGTAAGTTCTTTTCTCTGTTGCTATGAACACAATTTGTTTGTATGTTCTGCAATTTCACTCTTCCTTTTCTGTTGCTGAACATTTACAACAGCTTCATTCCCTTGCTCTTGTGAATTGACCAATAATAAACACAGCTGCACAAGTACCTCCATAAGAGGAGAGAGAGTCCCTCGGTAATATGCTCAGGGGTACTATAGCTGGGTTTTATGATAATTATATTTTTAATTTTTTTGAGCAGCATCTAGACTGATTTAAACACTGGCTGTGCCAGTTTGCACTGGCTTTCAACACTGAATAGTGATTTTGTGTTCTGTTTTTGTTTTCCCCTCCACTTTTAATAGCATTTGCTATTCTTTGTTTACTTGATGATAGGCCTTTCTACTGGGACTAGATACAATCTCAAAATAGCTTTAATTTTCAAAACTACTTCTGCATGGCATATAATAAATAAGTGCAACAATTACTAAGGTAAAAAAAAAAGCTATGGGAAGTGAAGCAGTTAAAGATCATAAGCAAACTATTTCCCTTCTCCCATCCTCTACCTGGTTCCACCAAGTGTTACTGTCTAAGCACTACCTATACAAAAACAAAAGATTGTTCACTTCTTGATTGTATGGGTTCCTACTGTCCTTACGTAATGGGTGGTACAAGAATGCTAGGCCCTAGATGGAGATGTTTAAGGTTTCAAAAGCCGTTTAGGATAAAGATTCCAAACGTGAGCCATCTAACACATGTTCTTGAGAAAGCTAAAGCAGAATTGGTCCAACCAGAGGGTGTAGGAACCACCAGTGGCAGCTGAGCACAGGAAGGAAGGCGCCCTATCCTTATACGACTGTGGTAGATAGAGCTGGCTTGGACAGCAGGGGCCCATTTTCACAAATATTCACATGTACCAACTGCAGCCAAAATGTGGAAGGAAAAGTAGATAAATGATTTATTTTGGGAGATAAATAGATGAATATGTGGATGAAATGGTCCCCTGACTGAGATAGTTTTAAGATAAATTTAACAGCTCAAAAATATTTTCATAGATGTAACTCTTAGATTAGTGGGACAAGTTTCTAGTGAATGCAGACTTAAAATATTATCTGCACTCTGGGCTACTTGGATGAAATCTTCGTCCTAAACGAGCAACTACTTACAAGGGACTCAAACAAAACGTCCACGAATGTTCACTGGTATCTGCAATCAACGGATAATTGTGAAATTATTAATGTGATTCAGTCTCTCTTCTTTTTACAATGAAATGCTAGAGACTGAGTAACTCCTAAGGAGTAGGACTTCATCTGGCTTGTGTTTTAAGGGCTGAGAAGAATGGAGTCGCATTTGCCAGATATCTGGCTAGGGCCTTTTGACTGGATGGTAGCCCGATAGGGACATCACATGGTGAGATAGAATATGCATGTGTCCTTTCAGACTGATTCTTTCTCTTGGGAAGCTACCAGTCCACCATGAAGCTGAGGCACAATAATTTTATGTAATCCCAGTTACTTCTCAAAGAACGCACTACAGAATATCCTCTGTGTACCAATTTGGAATTCAGTTTCTAAAACAAGAAACTGATGGGACTCACTGAAACCATATGGACCGAAAAAAATATTATAATTGTTATAAAATTATTATATTTTAGACTCAATTAATTAGAAAGTTGATGATCCTATTTAAATAGTCAGGGATAGGAGACTGTCAAAGCAGAGTATTAAAGCCTTTCAGATAAGTGCATTTCACTATTTATAGCTTGCCATGCTTAATTAATTAGTATTCTTTTTGAGGACCTGCCTTGCCTAAGGCACCAAAGTCAGGGAGCACAGAAAAAATGGACTGCATCTCCAGAGCACTGCTTGCATGGCACTGAGACTTCCTGCATCTCCAGGGCACTGCTTGCATGGCACTGAGACTTCCTGCATCTCCAGGGCTCTGCTTGCATGGCACTGAGACTTCCTGCATCTCCAGAGCACTTCTTGTATGGCACTGAGACTTTCTGCATCTCCAGAGTACTGCTTGTATGGCACTAAGACTTCCTGTGTTTATTTTACTTGAGGCAAAGCTAAGAATGAATTTGCCGGGTGGGGATATAGCTCGGTGATAGAGCAATAGCTTAATGTGTGAAGCCCTGGGTTCCTACCCCAGAAAACACACACACACACACACACACACACACACACACACACATACACACCACAGAGAGGGGGCAGAGACAGAGACAGAGACAGAGAGAAGAAAAAGACAGTATTATACTATGTACTTGCCCTGTCTACCCTACTGAATGTTGTAGCTGAGCTTAAAACACACCGTAAAGCACTGCTTCCTCCTGTGATTGTGTAACTTAAGGGAAGTTGAGATTCTCTACCCTACCAAGCATCATAACACACATTACTAATCTGACAAAAGTTCAGAATCAAAGTGTGATTCTTTTGATGGAAATGACTTTGACACCATCATAGTTGACAAACTGAAAGAGGAATTGTCCTGAGTCAAAGACTATCTGCAGGTTGACCGCAGTGCCAGGCAGTGGCCAAGTAGGACACTCGACCCCTCACCCCTGCACATGCGCTAAGAGGATTCTGGGAAAAGCTCCCATAAGGCAGGCAGGCTATTGCCATGATATTAAGAGAAATTTCTGTAATTTTAAAATGAGTGGTAAAGTAAGATGAGCTCACAGAGGAAGATGTGCTAAAATCTGTAAATTATGTGTAAGTGGCTCCGTGTAACTTACAATAAGGACCAGGCTGATACTCCACTTCTTACTTATCAGTTTCATCAGCTTGAAAAGTTCTCCTAAATTTGCTAAGCAGCATGCTCATGTATCTCAATCATGCTCAAGAAATCATGAGTCGGGGCTGGAGAGACAGCCCAGAGGTCAAGAGGTGAAAAGGACTTCCTGCTCTGCCAGAGGACCTGAGTGCTGTTTCCAGCACCCACATATGACATCCACAACTGCCTATTAATTCCAGCTCCAGAGAATCTGGCGAGGTCTTCTGTCATGGGCACTGCACTCATATGTACAACTCCCACCTTTTTCTCTGCAAATACGTGTATACAGAATTTAAAGAAAATTAAAAATCTTCTACAAAAGAAGTTAGGACTAAACATGTAATTTCATTTATAACTACTGAGAACCCAGAAGAATAAAATTCAAGATGAGCAATAACTGGAGTCACTGTTTATGAATTTATCCTCTGATCAGGTAGGAATAATTCTGGGAACAAACCAAAGCAATGTACAAACATATTTATATTCAGAGAAACTCAAGTCCAAATGGATTAAAGATCTCAATATAAATCTGACCACACTGAACCTGATAGAAGAGAAAGTGGGAAGTAGCCTGCAATACATGGGCACAGGAGACTACTTTCTATGTAAAACCCCGGTGGCACAGACAATAAGAGCAACAATGAACAAATGGGACCTCCTGAAACTGAGAAGCTTCTGTAAAGCAAAAGACACAGTCATTAAGACAAAAAGGCATCCTACTGAATGGGAGAAGATCTTCACTAACCCCACATCAGACAAAGGTCTGATCTCCAAAATTTACAAAGAACTCAAGAAACTAGACATTAAAATTCTAAATACCCCAATTAAAAAAATGGAGTAATGATCTGAACAGAGAATTCTCAACAGAAGAATTCTCAACAAGAAGTTCGAATGGCCAAAAGATAATTAAGGTCATGTTCAACTTCCTTAGCCATCAGGGAAATGCAAATCAAAACAACTTTGAGATACCATCTTACACCTGTTAGAATGGCTAAAATCAAAAACAGCAATGATTTCCTCTGCTGGAGAGGATGTGGAGAAGGGGAACACTCATTCATTGCTGGCGGCAATGCAAACTTGTGCAACCTCTTTGGAAATCAGTGTGGCGGTTTCTCAGGAAATTGGGAATCAACCTACCTCAGGATCCAGCAATACCACTCTTGGGAATATACCCAAGAGAAGCCCAATCATACTACAAAAGCATTTGTGTAACTATGTTCATAGCAGCATTATTTGTAATAGCCAGAACCTGGAAACAACCTAGGTGCCCCTCAATGGAAGAATGGATCAAGAAAGTGTGAATTATATACACATTAGAATACTACTCAGCGGTAAAAAACAATGACATCTTGAATTTTGCATGCAAATGGATGGAAATAGAAAACACTATCCTGAGTGAGGTAACCCAAACCCAAAAAGACGATTATGGTATGTACTCACTCATTAGTGGACTCTAGCCATAAACAAAGGTCACTAAGCTTATAGCTTACAAGCCTAGTGAAGCCAAATAGCAAGGTGAACCCAAAGAAAAACATATATAGATCCTCCTGGAAATTGGAAGCAAACAAGATCGCCAGGCAAAAGTTGGAAGCACGGGGCAGGAATAGGGGGTGGGGTGGGAGGTATGGTAAGGGGAGGGGGGAAGGAGAAGGCAGAAGAAAAAGGACTGGGGAGACCTTGGGGGAGTGGGAGGGTGGAGATGGAGGAAAGGTGGGTATTGGAGAAGGGAATAAGATATCTACATTAAAGGAGTCATTTTAGTTTTGGCAAGATACTTGGCTCTAGAGGGGATCCAAGGTGTCCACGGAGATGTCCCCAGCTAGGTCCTTGGGCAGCAGAGGAGAGGGTGCCTGAACTAGCCTTGTCCCATAGTCACATTGATTAATATCTTGATCATCACCATTGAAATTTCGTCTGATGGATGGAGATAGAGATAGAGACCCACATTCACATCAGAGCAATGGACTGAGCTCCCAAGGTCCAGTCAAAGAGCAGAAGGTGGGGAAGATGAGCAAGGAAGTGAGGACCTTGAGGGGCTGGTCCACCCACTGAGACAGTGTGCCTGATCTAATGGGAGCTCACCAAATCCAGCTGGACTGGGACTGAACGAGCATATGATCAAACTGGACTCTCTGAATGTGGCTGCCAATGGGGGCAGACTGAGAAGCCATCAATAATGGCACTGGGACCTATCTCTTCTGCATTATCTTTTTTTGGGAACCTAGTCTATTTGGATGCACACTTTCCTAGGCCGGGATGGAGTGGGGAAGGCCTTGGACTTCCCACAGGACAGGGTCCCATCTCCTCTCTTAAGGAAGCAGGGGGAGGGAGGAGGGGTAGGGGGCAGCGGGAGGGGACTGGGAGAAGGGGAGGAAGTGTAAATTTTTGAATGAAAAAAATAAAAGAATACGAAAAAAAAGAAATTTAATACCATTGTATGTCAAATGCAAGATGTTACCTGGAAAAACCAGTAATTATTAGGGGCTGGTGAAATAAAATGTGGTGAACTCAAGCAATTGTTATACAGCTATAAAGGGTCATGAGGGTTTTAATGAGACTTTATAAAGAAGGGGGAAAGGAGTAAAGAATGTCTCTATGAAGTACAACAGAATAATCTAAGGGTATATTATTACACGCTAAGTGAATAAATGGAAAAATAAAATAAATACAATATGATAAAATGTCCATAAATAATGGCTCTTATTAACTTGTTAGTAAGATCCCAGTTTGCCTGCCACTTTTCTATTACATTCCCCCCCCCCCAAATCCTCGTCTGTGCTTCGCACATTACTCTGAAATTCTTGTCTTCTTGGAATTCTTTTATACAGTACAGCCTCTTGTTAGGGACATCAGAATTTCCCAACTTTGGTTTGCAATAAGCAGCTCTGATAGCATTTCTAGGATTGAAGATTGTGTGCTCGAAAAGTCTTCTGTAAATATACTTCAATTTCACAAGTGATTTGGAACAAAGAGCATCAGAGATATCAGTAGGGTTAGATTTGAATACACCCTTGTTATGATGCCATGTGTACTCATAGCAGGCTGCTCCCTTGCTTTACACAAACATTCAGAGAAAGGAAAATGAACAGTTTCTGACTACAAAGATTTGGGATACTCATTCTCTTTTTCTGAAAGAAAAGTAAACTTCACAGGGAATGATGTGCACCGAAGACATCAGATTGGCACTTGGGTTGATGGGAAGGCACAGCCTCGGGCATTGCCATGGCTCCACTGGGACTCAGAGCATGGTACCCCAAGTTTGATCTTCTGGCATGTTGAATATTTTGAGGTGAAAGAAATAAGGGTATCAAAAGCAAACTGTCTGCCCTCACCTTCTTCTACCCTGATTTCACAGTCCCTGTTCTTCCTTTAGATGAATCATAGAAACCAGAGCTCCCCCTAACAACAAGCCAGATGACACAAAATATCACTCTTAGACTCTTTTCCCTTCTGAGGGATTCATATGACATGTACCCTGCCTTATACCTTGAGGGATGCTATACAGAGTTGTTGAGAAGCTGCTGAACTTGCTGAACCCTGCCTCTCACAGGGGGATATTACCCTTAGACCATAACTATCCTGGGTAGCTTCAATTATCAAATCGACACAACCTCTGGAGAGCGTCTCAGTTGAGGGATTACCTGGATGAGAAGAAGCCTGTGGCCATGGCTGAAGACTGTGTTGACTCTTAATTGGTATGGGAGGGACTGGTCCACTGTAAAATGGTGAGCCTGGGCTTTATAGGGAAGCAAGTTGCACAAGAGTGAAAGAGAAATCCAGTAAGTAGCAGCCTTTTGTGGCTCCTGCTTCCAGGCTCCTGCTTGGGTTTCTGCTCTGACACCCTCAAAGATGGACTTGTCAGCTGAAACAAAATTTGCCTGTTTTATTGCAGGAAGGGAAAGGAAATGAGGACAGGGTGCTTTTGCCCATGCACACTTCTACAGTTATCCATTCTTCGTGGAACCACAGGATTAAAAATAGTTTCCCCTACACCACTTTCTCTTTTTAGAAAGCTCCCATGTCATATAAAATGTTGTAAAATAGTAGCAAAGCATAGCAGCATATGGCTGGCACATGTTGAAGAAATGATTTCGGATGATTGAATGAATGAATGTCAACTCAACGAGAGTAGTTGATGTATCTTTTCTATTAGGCAAACCTTTCCTGCTAAATACATCTGGTTATACACTGAAAGCCTTAGAATATCATCTCTGCAGAAAACTTTTTTTTCATCGTTCAAGGTTAAATAAATGACGAGAACTGACTGCTAATCTTCTTCACTGAGTTTTATCTAAACCATGTTCAAGTTAGGAGGCAGACAGCATTTGGAAGAAGTGAAACACAGAGGAATATTTTAATTATATAGAACTGTAATTACATGATTGCATAAAATATAACCTAGTATAAAACAAAATTCATGTGCCATACAACTTAGCTATGGCTTTAACATATTCACAAATATTTGAAGAAAATATCACCACACTCAGTCTTAGAACATTTGCGTCATCCTAAAAAGAATTTTTAAATTGCTCTTGAGAGACAGCGTCATGTGAAAATTGTGAGCAATTTTTTGATAGTTGGTCTTGGTCTTAGCCGCCTGGATTAAGGGATGACTAGGACAAATGAAATTCACCTCTGTGTTTCTGTAGAGGTATTTACAGAGGGGAAGTTTATGGGGACAGAGATTGGAGAAAAGACATGCCTAAAAGTACATGACACCATCCAACGGGCCTGTATGGGAGGAAGGTGACAGAAGACAGCCTGGGTGCAAGCTCTTCTAGGATGGGTATGGCTTTGCCATCTGTCATTGACTCCAGACAGCAGCTTCTTTGGCCTTTTAGCATGTCAACACCCCTGACTAACTCGGGACCTTGTGGGCCTTTAACAGTGGACTGAGATGGCTGAAGTATCCAGCTTCTTGGATTGAGCAACTATCACATTCTTGGCCTCTTCAGCATGTAGATGGCTATTATGGAACTGCTCAGACCCTGTTATGTAAGCCAATCCAATTATCCACATTTATTATATATTATATATATATATGTTATATATTATATATATTATTATATATATACTTATATAAGCTACTGGCAAATATCTATTTCCTTAGGAAAGAATTCCTAAGTAAACCCCTGACTAGTAAAGATCTCAGTAAGTAGAAGACCATGAAGCTGAGCTGACATTTCTAGTTAATTCTCCCATCTGAAATCTTCCTTCTTTTCTCGCAAGTCTTGGCCTCACTGGCATAAGGTGTTTGACAAAACACTCAGGACTAATGAGTTCATGATACCCCAGACATGGGAAGATTGGTACATGCCCAGTTCATGGTCCTGTGGCAGCAGTGTTTACTGCAGACAGTAACAAACACGGCAAGTAACGTGGCATCCTGACATTGTCACTACTGTCCACTGAAAAGGCTGGCCGAGCATCAGCCTCAAGGCCAATTCCCACAGGTCTGCTGCCAAATTATCTGAATAAACCCAAGCGAGTTTATAATTCTTGTTGTGACTAAAAAAAAACTCTCTGTTTTTCGTCAGTCTAAATAGATTTTGCAGCATTTAAGGATGGACAGTCACTTGTTATTCCCCAAACTTACCTTTACTGAAATAGAATTCATTTAGTAGGCAATAAGTACACCCATTGCTGTTAGCGAATTAAAAAGAATGTAAAGACATTGCTGCAGTTTTAAAACATGTTGTTGGGTAAGAATTTCCTGAGACTAAAACATTCCGTTCTGCGGGGAAACTCTTTCAGCCAGGGAATGGGGCAACTCCAACAGTTTCCGGAGCTCCCTGAAACTAACCAGATTCACTAGACTTCTCCCTTCCAAAGTAGGTAACAAAGCTGCTGAGAGTCAGTCTCAGAGAAGCCAAGCTACAAAGAAGACTCTCAGACCAGACCAGCTGCATGGAAGAAGGCAGCTGAACAGCCAAGAAGAGATTTAGACCAACTGAGCCACTTGAAAGGGACATTCTCCGGGCTGTTGAGTGGCCTGCAGGTTGGACAGTGAGCTCCAAGTTCCCAGCTTTTGTGAGCTGCCATTTAACCTGGGGTAGGCTTTGGGGATGCAGTTGTCTGTGTGGCGTGTCTGTGCCTGTAAATAACCCTATTCCTGGAAATAACCCCAGTAAAACTCACTGGTTCACCAAGTTAGACTTTGGTACTATCCATACTTTGGTCTTTCATGGGGGGAGGGGAGGATAGACAACTGTGTAGCATCTTCCCAGTAAACATTTTGTCACACAACAGATGTGTCTGATCACCTCCACCCTGCCAAAACAAAACAAAACAAAAACTTGTATGGTGTAGCCATTACTCCTGCTATTTATTTCTCTTTCTCTCTTCTTTTCTTCTTTCCTTCCTTCCTTCCTTCCTTCCTTCCTTCCTTCCTTCCTTCCTTCCTTCCTTCCTTTCTTCCTTATTTTTCCTTCCTTCTGTCCTCCCCTCCCTCTTTTCCTCTCTTCCTCTCCCTTTCTGTCTGTCTTTCTTCATCTCTCTTTCCTTTCAGTGTAGGTCTATACAGTGTTCACAAGAGAACTAATCTTACTGTGGTTGAGATGCCTGTGTTCCCTTGTGAGTTGCATAGGAATTTTCTGAGGTGTGAAGCTGCACCATGTTTTATTGTGTTCATACATGTATATACAGATATATTCCTGTCCATATAAGGAGACTTGTATATATGTCCTCAGGGCTCATGGTTTGACGCTGCCCAACCAATTGCTGTGTTCTTACCTGAGGAAGGCCACCTCTCCCATGCCCAGCTTTCATTGTTGTCTATGTAGATGTTCTTAAAGTCCCTTGGCTTTAGGCTATTTGCATGGCCATTCATCTATTTGGTCACTATTCAATTAGCCAAAAAGTAGAACCTGTTAAGGGGTAAATCTAATGTGAAGAAGACACAGCACTTCTTGCCACCCTACTGCTTTTACCTGTATTCTTCCAGGGATAATATCCTAGGACCAGGTAATTTCCTCCACTCCATACATTATTTGTGTCCTCTGCGTTACTTCTGCATTTTCAACCCTTCTGTAACAGTGTGCTTTTTCTGTAAGCTCTACCACAGCACTCACAGAAACTGCACTTATTTGTTTGTTTAACTCCTTATTCAAAAAGCGTTAGGATTGGTGACTCTGCTATCTGTATCTGTAATTGTATCTACTGTTTGGGTTTTCAGAGCTAAGCTTTCTGTTCTCCTGCAATGACTCTTCTGGGTGTTCCTCCTCTTTTACACTCAAACTCAGCTAACACCGTCCCTGTCTATATCACCTCTGGATCAGAAGCGTGGGAAGCATCCCAGAATCCCCTTTCTCCTGTCTGCTGTGTAACTGTCCCTGGTTCCTGGGACTTGGTTTACAAGCCAGTTGCTGCATCTACATTTTTCACTATCTTCACAACCACTTGTAAGTCCTGCTCAGTTCATACTATCATTCTTCTGCCTGTCCATTCTAAGGAACTGTTTATTTTTCAGTAACTGTTTGAAATGCTGCTTGTCAAACAATTTATCCCTTTATAAAGCCATTTTGAAACTGGATCAACAGAAACACACACCACTGGTGCAGTTTTTGTCTCTAGCCCCTAATCAAGCAGTTTTCCTGAGTGAAGCGCTTTTATGTTATTTTCTAAAGTTTCTTTTGAGAGCACGACTTGGGCTAGAATACCGAGGTTTCCCTTTAAAATACAAATGGTTCTAGAGTTAATATCTGGGCGCAATTTTAGGGTTACTTTCTTCTCCTAAGTTTCCTAGATACTGTTTCATCTCCGAGTGATGTAAAAATGAGGATGAAAACCACATGAGAGGCAGCATGACCACATCACAAATAGAACTTTGACCCAAAAAACTAGAGAACAACCATGGCAGGAAGCTGAACAGCAGCCTCTGGAGCAGCTAGCTTCCTTCAGCTCTTGCTCAATAGCCATCAGCTTCCTTAATTTTTGCCTGTGCTTTTAACTCAAGATAAACTGCAGAAACCAAATGTGATCTTCGAACTAATTATACGGGGTGTTCTGCTTCTAATTGGCCTATGTCTACATTCCCCTTCCCAAAACCTTGCAATCAGGGCATGTATCCAAAGGGCTCCTTTTTTATCACTGTAGTTTTTTTAATTCCCTGAGTCACTGAGAAAAACCATTGACAGTGGCTGATTACCATACTGTAGCCAGCTCCTGACTAATAAGCTTTACTTTTAAACTGAATATTCTTCAGTTATTTTCATACCTGAATGATAGAGAATCTCAACAATACCCAACCTGTGTACATAACTCTAGATTCAATTATAAAATATGCAGCTTCAACAGGAAGATAAAGGGTTTATGTGAGACAGTATCTTCTGTTTGGAGCCTGGCAGGCCTGGCTGAGACAACAAGGCTGGTACCCCAAAGGTCTGGCTACTTCCTAGGAGATTTGGGAGGCCCGGAGTCCCTTGTGTAAATTTCCTCTACCCTGGCCCTTGCCTAATGAACTGAGGGAACACCCATCCTAAGATAAGCCAAGTAAATAGTCCATTGTTTGCTCCAAATGTAAAGTGTCTTAAGAGCTTTCATACAGCCTCTTATCTCTTTAATATTTCTGAGATGGGTCTTAGGCTTCAAGGGAGGGAAAAGTAAACACTAGGCCTTGTGCTAACCATGGGGTTCAATGCTGAGAAGCAGGATAGGCTTTATTGGATGGGGGTGGTAAAATACCCAGAGGCTAAGTGTAGGCCTGAAAGCTTTCAAAGACTATAAAAATATTCCCAGATTTCTGGCCCCAGTACTGTTTTTGGTAAAAGCAAATTAAAAGAAAGTGTTCTGTTTCTGAATAGAAAAGAAGATAAAAGGGTTGTAACAGATGGCAACTCTTTGTCTAATAGCAGCATGGCTAGTGATTATATGAAGAGCACTTGCCATCTCTGCAAGGCCTCCCACCTTCTGCTAGGGCCAGATAGCATTCGGACAGTTCACGTTGGCAGTATTTCCTCAGGAAACCAGGGTGGGGTAAATGGTAAAAGCCAGCTTCAGAGGCCAGTGGCAACAGATCACTCCTTGCTAAAATGCTCTTTTTGCTCTTCACTGGTGAAGTGGGAAGTTTGTTAGGACTTTTTGGAACTCGTAGGGCATGGCGTCGGGTCTTTGTGGTTTTAGCGGGGTCCCTTTGTCTCTGACTAGGTTTTAATATTAACATTAGAGACACTGTGTCAACAAACATTATTTTAATGCTGTTTAATCATTTGAATTGGATAAATGCCATCCTTCTTAAGCTATTAGCTATCAAATTTGCCTAATAGATACTAAAAATGGGCACTAGAGCATTTTTAACATGCTTAGTGAGAGATAATATTTTAACACTGATTGACAACGATGACATGACCCCTCCACAGTATGATTGAGGGAAACGGTTTATTGTAAATATGAGGGAGAGAACAGCCTGAGGCCTCCAGAAGGGTTCAGACTGAACATGGCCAGCTGACTGAACAGGGACATGGGGGGCGAGGTGTAAGAGGAAGAGAAGAGGGGCAAATGAACCAAGAGAGGAGTCATGGACCAAGTGTCCTAGAGTGAGCCAAGCAACCAAGAGAATGTGTAGCTCAAATGGCTGAGTTATACAGAGATTGAAGGCTGGAGGAAGAGAAGAGAAGCCAAGCCTAGAATTGGAGATGTTTAGGGTAGGGTGTGGGGTAAGAAGTGCTGGGAGGATCCGCAAGTACTGGTGAGACTTGTCCCAGGTTTCTTTGAGATCGATCATTCTAAGCTTTGGTTGTTGCTAAGGGGCAACATAACGTCTTCTTCTTCTTCTTCTTCTTCTTCTTCTTCTTCTTCTTCTTCTTCTTCTTCTTCTTCTTCTTCTTCTTCTTCTTCTTTAATTGCTTTATAAATGATACCATTCAAAATTTCCACCTCCTCTCCTCCTCCCATTTCCTTCTCGTTCCTCCACTCAACCTCCCCCTCCAGTCCTAAGAGAGGGCAGGGTACCCTGCCCTGTGGGAAGTCCAAGGTCCTCCCCCCTCCATCCATGCCTAGGAAGGTGTGCATCCAAACTGACTAGGATCCCCAAAAGTGGGTACATGCAGTAGAATCAAATCCCAGTGCCATTATCATTGGCCTCTTAGTCAGCCCCATTGTCAGCCACATTCAGAGAGTCCGGTTTGATCGCATGCTCTTTCAGTCCCAGTCCAGCTGGCCTTGGTGAGCTCCCATTAGATCAGTCACATTGTCTCAGTGGGTGGATGAACCCCTCACGGTCCTGACTTCCTTGTTCATCTTCTCCCTCCTTTTGCTCTTCAACTGGACCTTGGGAGCTCAGTCCAGTGCTCCAATGTGAGTCTCTGTCTCTATCTTCATCCATCGCCAGATGAAGGTTCTATGGTAATATTCAAGATATTCATCAGTGTGGCTATGGGATAAGGCCATTTCAGGCACCCTCTCCTTTACTGCCCAAGGACCTAGCTGGGGACATCCCCTTGGAAACTTGGGAACCCCTCTAGAGCCAAGTCTCTTGCCAACCCTAAAATGGCTCCCTTAATTAAGATATCTTCTTCCCTACTCCCATATCTGCCCTTCTTCCATCTCAACCATCCCATGTCAGGGTCCGTAACCCTAACATATATGTAACTATTTTTTCCTAACTCGACCGGCATGGAGGCACGGGAAATAATGAGACACAGTTCACACAGCAATATTGGAAGGGCATCTTAGGCTTTCTTCATCCTGAAGATCTACCCACGTTTATTATACAAAATACCTTTTATCCTCCCTGCCCCCCCCCCCCCCCCGTCCCCGTAAACCAAGGTGGATACTCATTAATATTCTCTTTCCCCTGGGGCTACTGAAACACCTGCAATTTAAGTCACCAGCCTTGGAATCAACACTTCATCTCAGGCGATCTACATAATAATAAAGGACAAGGAGCCATACATCCTGGCCTTTGTTAGGTGGCTAGCTTGTTTGGCAGGATTGCAGCTGTCTTGGAAATTAAGCATGGCCAGAGAGCCTGCCTGTAAATATTTTGTATGAAATAAAGGCCCACAATCCCATTCCCCCAAGAACTCCCCATCCCCCCTTCTCCTTTCTCTCTCCCCCTCTCCTCTTTCCCCCACCCCACCCCCATGCCCATGATCCCAACTTTTGCCTGGAGATCTTGTCTGCTTCCAATTTCCAGGAGGATCTTTATATGTTTTATTTTGGGTTCACCTTATTATTTAGCTTCTCTAGGATCACAAACTATAGGCTCGATGTCCTTTGTTTATGGCTAGAATCCACCAATGAGTGAGTACATAGCATATTCATCTTTTTGGATCTGGGTTATGTCACTCAGGATAGTGTTTTCTATTTCCATCCATTTGCTCAAGGAAGACTTTAATTTCTTTCTTTATTTCTTCCTTGACCCAGGGGTGGTTCAGTAGTTGACTGTTCAGTTTTCATGAGTTTGTAGGCTTTGTGGGGGTAGAATTGTTGTTGAATTCTAACTTTATTCCATGGTGATCCGATAGTACACAGGTGGTTACTACAATTATTTGTATTTGTGGATGTTTGCTTTGTTACTGAGTATGTGATCAATTTTTGAGAAGGTTCCATGAGATGCTGAGAAGAAGGTATATTCTTTTCTATTTGGGTAAAATGTTCTATAGATGTCTGTTAAGTCCATTTGATTAATTAAATCTGTTAGTTCTCTTATTTCTCTGCTAAGTTTCTGTCTGGTTGACCTGTCCATTGGTGAGAGAGGAGTGTTGAAATCTCCTACTATTAGTGTGTGGGGTTTGATGTGTGCTTTGAGTTCTAGTAATGTTTCTTTTACATATGTGGGTGCTTTTATATTAGGGGCGTAGATATTCAGGATTGAGACTTCATCCTGATGAATTGTTTCTGTTATGAGTATAAAGTGTCCTTCTCCATCTCTTCTGATTGATTTTAGTTTGATATCAATTTTGTTAGATATTAGTATAGCCACACCTGCTTGTTTCTTAGGTCCATTTGATTGGAAAACCTTTTCCCAACCCTTTACTCTGAGGTAGTGTCTGTCTTTGAGGTTGAGGTGTGTTTCTTGTAAACAGCAGAATGTTGGATCCTGTTTTTGTATCCATTCTCTTAACTTGTGCCTTTTAATAGGTGAATTGAGTCCATTGATATTAAGTGATATTAATGACCAATGGTTGTTAACTTCAGCAATTTTTTTATTTTTGGTGGTAGTGTTTGTGTGATTCCCTTCTTTGAGTTGTTTTGGTGGAGGGTTGTCAGATGTCTGTGTTATTATGGGTGTTGTTGGCTTCCTTGGGTTGTGGTTGTCCTTCTAGCACTTTCTATAAGGCTTGGTTTGTGGCTACATATTGTTTAAATCTGTTTTTGTCCTGGAACATCTTCTTTTCTCCATCGATGGTAAAAGAAAGCGTTGCTGGGTATAGTAGTCTGGGCTTGCATCCATGGTCTCTTAGTGTCTGCAGCACATCTATCCAAGATCTTCTGGTTTCATGGTTTCCATAGAGAAGTCAGGTGTAATTCTGATAGGTTTACCTTTATATGTTACTTGACCTTTTTCCTTTGCAGCTCTTAATATTCTTTCTTTATTCTGTATGTTTTGTGTTTTGATTATTATATGGTGAGGGGATGGTTTTTTTGATCTGTTTGGTGATCTGTATGCGTCTTGTACCTTCATAGGAATATCCTTCTTTAGGTTGGGAAAGTTTTCTTCTATAATTTTGTTGAATATATTTTCTGGGCCTTTGAGCTGTAATTCTTCTCCTTCTTCTACCCCTATTATTTTTAGGTTTGGTCTTTTCATGGTATCCCAGGTTTCCTGGATGTTTGTGTTAAGAATTTTTTTGGATTTGCTGTTTTCTTTGATCAATGAGTTTATTTCCTCTATAGTATCTTCAGCGCTTGAGATTTTTTTCTTCTATCTCTTGTATTCTGTTGGTTATACTTGACTCTGTAGTTACTGTCATTTACCCAGATTTTCCATAACCAGCCATCCCTCGGTTTGTGTTTTCTTTATTGCCTCCATTTCGGTCTTCAACTCTTGAACTGTTTCCATTACCTGGTTGATTGCTTTTTCTTGGGTATCTTTGAGGGATTTATTCATTTCTTCTAACTTTTTGTTTGTCTTCTCTTCCATTTCTTTAAAGGAGTTTTTCACATCTTGTTTAAGGGCCTCTTATTTTCATAATGTTACATTTAAAGTCAATTTCTTCTACTTCTTCTGGAAGAGGGTGTTCAAGTCTTCCTGTTGCATGTTCACTGGATTCTGGTGTTGTCATGTTGCTTTTCAGGTTGTTGGAGGAATTCTTGCATTGGCACCTGCCCATCTCTTCCTTCAAATACAGCCAGGAGAGTCTTGGCATCTTGGTCCAATCTTTGCTGTGACTGACTGTGTATTTGGGGGATTTTATTGGTCTGCCCTCTCTTAGGAACCCTCAGCACTGGAGCTGGCTCTCAGATCCCCTCTGCCCTGAAGCAGGCTGTGCTGGTGGATCTAAGGACCCCACAGATGGAAAGGAGTGCTTGGGGGCAAGATGGGACGGGGCAACTAGAGAAAGCCAGTAGCCAGGGAGACACTGAATGGCCAGAAATGTTTAGGGAAATGGAGGGGGCCTGTACTCCGTTCCTGGGGCTGTCCTGCCGGGTGGGCACACACTTACCCCACTGAATGGATATTCTCAGTACAGGAGCAGGGACTCTTGCTGGACCAAGGACCTCGCAGACAAAAGGGCGTACTTGGGGTGGCAGGGTCGTTTGGAACAAACAAGCCCCTGCAGTAGGAGCTTGAGGGGCTCTGTACTTCCTTCCCAGGACTGGCGGGCCAGGCAGGCACACACTTACCCCTCTGAATGGATCTCCTCAGTGCAGGAGCAGGGACTCTTGCTGGGCCAAGGACCTCGCAGACAAAAGGCACATAATGTCTTCCTAACTACTTCTGCTGAAATTAGGGCTTTGTTGTGGGAAAGCAGGAAGGCTGGAATAATGGTCAAAGGATGGAAAGAGAGAGAGAAATACAGCCTCGGGACAGTCATTTTCTCTTACTGCCCAGTTCTCTGAGACCACCTGTGGCTAGTGAAGTGTTGACCACTTTGGAGCAGCTGGGGATACAAGTTTCAAAGAACACCTCCAGCGGGCGCGTTAGAGGCAATTTTCAGTCTTCAGTTTGCTGATTGCAAACCTTCTGGGACAGGTAAAACTAGGGCAGAAGATAGAGTTAAGGGGCTTAGAGGAAGATAGTTATCCTGTACACTTGAAACTTCCACGTTTATAGGTGCTGGTAGCTGGGGGAGAAGAATAGTTCCAAGACCAAGGGAAGGGGGAGAGATCCTACCCTCAGGAATAGGCATGTGGGGAACTTAGGCTGTTGATTGACGGGAGTACTTATCTTGAGTCCATTTGACCCGTGACAGGTATATCTAAGTCTCATGACTCTCTGAAGCTTACGAGAAGTTGAAGATCTAGTGTGCCAGTCTTTGGCCATTGATTGAGCTGTACTGATCAAGCCATCTGCAGTAAGATAATGAAGCTTAATAAAATCTCTGAGGAAGAAAAAAGGCCTTATAGTCATATAAGGCCCAGCATCGTATATACGGAAGCTAGAGGTCCAGGAAGGCATAAGGAAAAGAGAGAGCAGACAGCTGCAAGGCTAAGGTGAGGGAAAGGATCCCAGTACAGATTTAGGAGGATAAGGAAGATGCAGGACTTCCAAGAGGGAGCTGAGAGACAGACGTCACTATAGTTTTATATATTGAGGTTTCCCATGTCAGAAATATCAAAATCAAGGTACATTTCTAATTGTACATCATTTAGTAATTTTATTTGAGAGTGAAAGCAAGAGCAAAGATAAGAATGACTGATGGAGAAGCTGAGGGAAATGAGACCTGTAGGTGCCATTTCACCTTTACGAGTTGCTGCTCTATGTCAGTCACCTGCTGAGAATTATACTGCTCAATGACTATAAAACTCACAAGTGGAGTCTCTGCACTCTCCCCTCAGTGTTCTGTGAACCTAAAAACGCTCCCTGAACTGAAGTTCATTAACGCACATTTTAAGATTTTAATAATCTGTGATACATAGCCATCCTTTTATGATTTTGATGGATGCCATCCAATAAACTAATGCTCATGGCTGTATATCAAACCATGCCACCATCTGTCAGGGACTGTTCTGGGGATTAGATTTTATGATAAGCATTTGTGTTATGAGGTGCTTAGAAAACAAATGGAATCTCTTCAAAGATCTGTCATATTATTTAATAATAAATGGATTTTTTTCTTTGTTAGTACACAGAACGACTACCTAAGAGAGTGAATGCAGTTTTAAAAAATGAATTAAAAACTTATTGAGTTGAAGGGAATTTTGCTCCCTTAAAGTTTGCTGTGAAAGTATGAAGACTTGAATTGAAACCCCCAGTACCAAGTAAAAATCAGGGCATGGAGCAGGCAGAAACAGGAGCATTACTGTGACTTGTCAGCCAGCTTGTCTACTGAAGATTGTGAAGATGGAAGGTTAACAAGATCCTTGATATCAAGAAAATAAGATGGAAATTGATACACAGGACATGCAGTGTCCTCCTCTGGCCTCTGTGTGTACAGATGCACATAGACATGGCCACACTTGCATTAAAAACACATATATACTCACATAATAATTTCTTCAACTACTTGAAAAATTTTAATAGCCATGAGCAAGAAATATCCACCCAAACTGCTCTAGATATATTGTGTTTCTAATTATGCTGTTGTAATTAAAATTAAGAATACATTTGAAGACATAAATAATTTGAAGACATGTATAATTTGAACCCTAGTAATTTAGAAAGCAAAAGGAGTACCTTATTCATGTATTGCAAGAGTTGCAAGAGGAGCTGATTAATTGAAATGACATCTGATGATTGCATCATTTTAGAGTTGATTTTTCATACAATTCATAAATTATGTGAATTATGGAGAAGATAAATAGATGCAATATAGAAGAGGAAGGACATATGTTCTTGGTCAATAAGTTTACACAATAAAACTTCAGCTAGTTAGTTATAAATTCAGAGTCCATCAGTTTTGCATTCTACCTTGTGAACAGAGGATTTCAGACCACATTGTAAGATGTCCATCTGCTTTCTAATTTTAATGTTCAGCTTAATCAGAGGCTATATTGTGGTTGAAAAGCAAAAGGAATAAAGGATTAGATGATATGTTCATTTCTTCACATAAAGGACTATTATACAAAGAGATGCCATACTGTAATATATCATAGAAGTTAGAAACTGAAAGACACATTATGTCATCTGGTTGCTGTCTGTATTAAGGACATCATTGTTTGATACAATGTACTCTTCAGTGTTTTATAATGGCAAATATTCTAAATGACTAAGTCAAAGAAGAAATATCTTATAATCCTAGAATTATGAAATAAATCAAAGTGATGGGAGATTAGATTACTTCTCAAAGCTCCATCTATACCCTAGTATTCTATTAATGAATGAAGAAGTCACTGAGAAAAGTAACTTTCAGAATAAGGACTAAAAAACTCTGTTAGGGCAGAAAAGTGAACTGGAGAAAGCAATATCCAAATGACCTGGAGTCAGAGCAAAGTCAGACATGTATTCAATATGTAAAAGACTTCTCCTCACTAACACTGTAGCTATTTATAGGCAACTAAGACAAAAATGATTTGTTCTCTGAATTTTGAACCTTTGTAGTTTTCTGTAATGATCTCCTTTTGTAAACAGATGTTTCTTTGATGAGGGAGAACTACATTTATCTGTGGGCAGAAGAATAGATGTGTATATTGCAGTCAGATGCTTGTGGGGTTCTCAGCCCCAATTGATACATCTGCAGCACAACTTTTGTACCTAAGGATCAGGGGGCACAGAAGAAGAGGGGCTAGAAAAATTGTAAGAACCAGATGACCAGGAAAAGCTGCTGGGAAATTGTGTCTCCTAAAAATGAGAGGGGAGCTTCACCCATGATCCCTCAACTATATGGTAGGCCAAACACGACCCAAGAAAGTACAACATCAGTAGACATGATAACATAGAAAACGAAGATCTCATAGGGACCCATCCATAAATAGAGAACTACATGCAAATAAGGAATGCTGAGAGCAGGAGAAATAGTCTTCCCCGGGATGAGTTCCATAGCTAGTTATTCTATACCAATTGGTCAGCCCTGAAATTACATACATAGATTGTATGTAATACATACGTAGATTGTAATTACATACATAAATACATACAAATTACATACATAAATTACATTGTGATGAAAGAAGATAATTGATATGATTTGAGTCATTTGATGTCTGTTAGGACTGGTTTTGCAGTCTTATATATCATCTTTCTTGGAAACTGTTCCATGGATATTTGTGAAGGACACATATTCTGCTGCTTTTAGCTGGAATGTTCTATAAATGCCCCTTAGGTCCTTTTAGTCTGAAATACAGTTAAAGTGCCATATTTCATTGCTGTGTTTTTATTTTTGGAAATTCTTACAGAACGATGCTGTATTCCCTAAATGTCTTTTTTGTCTCGGTTAAGATTGAAGGAGGCAGAAAAGTTTTCTTCTCTTCTGTGTAATACAGAACAGTGGCTGGAGTATCTCGGGCATGCAGCGAATGAACTCATTCATAAACAAAGAACTGGTACTAAAAGACCATCTCAAGATCACAAAATTTGATCTATAATTTTGAAAACTCGAATCCAGGATTTTCTATTATGCTAAAGATGTCACAATACTTCCGGTGTAATTCTCAAAATCTCTATGTTGACAAAAGAAAAGGGATAGTTTGTTGAAGAGGATTCCATGATCAGTGATAGTCTTGAGATTTGAAATCAATAGCTGACATCCCATTTGTATTATCTATGCCTTGGATGTCTTTTGAAGGAGGCTGAATATGTTGTAGAATATAAACAGTGCTTGCATCTAAATAATTTTAGCACATACCATTTTGGATACAAAGCTGTGAGAATGTAATCTGCTGATGTTGAGATAACCTTTAGAAAGTTACAAGAGTGTAGCCCTACTAGACACAGACACCTGGTTTTCACACTTAATGAGTAGGAAGGGACCTTAGCTTATAAATCTAGACTGAGAGTCCACTGATAGAGGGGCTTCTGGGAGCACCCAGCCAGACACCTGCCGGTCTCTGTGTTCCTCCAGCCTCGGGTTCCTGGATTCCGATCAAAACAGAAGGGGACAAACCAGTGCCAGATATCAACCCACAGCTGAGTCCTTTTGTATTCCTTCAAGCATGGGAATTGGATCTGTAGGGATTGAGAATGCCTCCTGGATCCATGTCTCAGCCAGTAGCTGAATTACTCTCACCTGCTTTCATTCTCTGTGCACCAGGAATCCGAGGGTCAGGAGGATCAGCAGCAAACGTGTCTAAAGAGCCACCCCCTCCTTATCCTGGAGATCCTACAGCAGCCCCACTATTAGGGGAAAAAGTGAAACCACACCTATCCCGAGCCTCACCCCCGCCCCCAGCAGTGATGCAGTCACCACAGGCATGGCTCTGCCCTGTGCTGGCATTGCTCCTTCACCTTATGAACCACCAGGTCATCCAATGCCTCAGCCTGGTTTTGTGCCCCCTACATGAATGGCGCCTAATGCCTGCAGGTTTCTACCCTCCTCCAGGCCCTCATCCACCTGTGGGCTATTATCCACCAGGACCCTACCCACCAGGGTCCTATTGTTGCCCTGGGGGCCTCACGGTCACAGTCTTGGTTCCAACAGGGGCAGCCACCACGGTGACAGTGCTGCAGGGAGAGATCTTTGAAGGGACACCTGTATGGTGTGCCCCCACTGCCAGTAGGCAGTCATCACCAACATCTCCTATGAGATTGGCCTGATGAACTTTGTGCTGGGTTTCTTCTGGTGCATATGACCTGGGCTGCCGCTTGATCCCCTGCCTCATCAATGATGTCAAGGATGTGATGCACACGTGTCCCAGCTGCAAAGTCTACATCTGAACATACAAGCTCTTGTGCTATCCGAGCTAGACTCAGACCCTTCCACCTATCACTCTGGCCCCGTGTGCTCTGCTCCTCATGCTCAGTGGTCACCATCCCTCAGTCCCCACTTAGGGTTGAAAGTTTGGCCATTGATCCCTGGAAATCCTGTCCTCACCTTGCCCTTCCCTGAGCATCTGACTCTTCTAGCAAAAATTCCATTAGATATAAGACCAGGGGCCAGTGGGTGGCATGGGGGTGGCATGAACCTGTGTTTTGCTTGGGCATTTGCAATCCAGAAGATAAATTGTAGAGGGTCTCTAACTAGGGTCCTCATTCCTCCTTTTTGTATAAGGTCCAGGCTTGGTCCTTGCTCTTCCTGGGCAAAAAAACAAAACAAAAAACCAAAAACCAAAACTGAAATATAGCAGACTTTCATTGGTACCAGACTTAGTTACTGACATTACAGATGTGATTTATCACTCATCTATAAAATAACCCAAACAATTCCCTACTACTTGACTCTTTCCATAAACATATTCAATCAAAAGAGTTGGTGTTTTGCCCACACAAGAATTGGTAGCAGGCTAATCAACAGCTGACAACCCTCACTGAAATTACTTAGCCCCTGAAATCAGTTTATTGTCACTACCCATGCAGAGTCCTGGACATTAGCACCTTCTCTTAACTGTCACAGTAGATTGAAATGTATCATCCGATAACCTAAACCCAACTGTCGCAGTAGATTGAAATGAAACCCAACTGAACCTGGACATTTCTCTCCCTTGTCGGCAAGTTTCTTATGGTGGTGTGTTGCTTCTGGGGGAAACACCTTCTCACCCTTTGTGAAGGTTTAAGTCTAGCCTCCATGTCTATAGCCTTCTGTTAGGGCCATGGAGGCTGGAGCAGGAAGCTGAGAGCTCACATCTTGAAACTTAAACAGGAAATAGGGAACTAAAGGGAAATAGCACGTGATTTTTAGAACCTCAGTGACTGCCACCAAGACACATTTAGTCCAGCAAGGCCATACCTCCTAAGCCCCCCAAAACAGTGCCTACTGTGGACGGACTGTTCAAATGCCCAAGGCTTTCAGGGAAAATCTCATTCAAACCATCACATTAACTAAACCAGCTTTAATAGCGAGCAAATTTCCAAGCGGTTTTGGACTATTGTCAACATCCACTTTAGACACATGAGAATTAATGTGTTGCCAAAGAATTCTGGAAAGATTCTTTAAAAGGGCTGCACTAGATTTTTATTACAACTATGAAATACTTGACATGGACAACTAGGGAAGAGATAAGGTTTAACCCAGTGTTGGGGATTCAAGAAAGGGCACCTGCATTTTTCAGTTTCGTCATATCATGGCGGTAACAAGTATGTGTTAGATACTGAACCAGGAGCAGCCAGAGAAGGGAGATTGGGGACTCATGAGCCCTCCCAATGATGTGCCTACAATAACTTACCTTCCATGAGACTCCAGCTCTTTTTTTAAAAAAATGATTCTTTGACAATTTCCTACATCTATATCTTGAATTTGGGCCATCTTAGAACTTTATTACGCTCTACTACTGCCCCGTTTGGAATAAAATGCTGCTTCCCAATAAACCTTCGTCCACTTTATGTCCTTCCCTCCCATACATTGAGTTCAATCATGGTTGCTTCTATATGCATAAGTAGGGGGTTATTTACTGGAACAGGGACAGCAGGGACAGCCGTGGCTACCCTGCAGAAGAAAATCAGCCCTTCACCGGAAGTGAAGCCGTCCAAGTCCCTCCCCCTTACATGATGAAATAGTGACAGGTCCAAGCTGGTGCCTGTAACCAGAGAAGCAGTTGGTTCTTTGGTCAATGGCTTTGTCATATATAGAAGACATTTTCACAGCACTCTACCCCAAAACTCTGACCTCTCATTCTTTCTGCTCCCCCTAGGCTTCACCTCTAAGAGGTCCTCATCACTTCCAGTACCACCAGATAGAGAACCAAGTTTTTAGTCATATTGGGCCATTAGGAGCACAAACCATGGGGACTTTAGGGAAAAATTCAGTTTACCCTCTTATATTTTTCACTCAGTTATTTGGATTGAAAGTTGGGTGGAATGCCGTCATCTGTCCTGGACCAAGTGTCTACCTTGCGTATGGAGGCAGTACACCAGAGATGGTGAAGACAAATACAGAGGAGTTTGCCTCTTGTGTCTTGTGACATCATGGAACTACCACACCGACTTCGGACTTTCTATCAAGAGCTTATTTATATGTCAGAAAATAAGTTGGTGAGTTTTTGAGCCACTGTTATTGTAGGGTCACTGTTATGAGATCTTTTAAAAACAAAAATAATTACACCATGTTTAGGAAGGAGGTAACTGTGGCACAACATACTAGGTTTACTATAACTGACTCTCTAAGGCCTATAGTGGCCTTGTGCATGGCTAATACAGTCTCTATTCACAACCATAGAAAATAAGCCACTAATGGCATATTTTAGCATTTACTTAGTTCACATAGCTACTTACATGAGGAGTCCTAGTTAAAACTGAAATCTGTAAACTTCTTATTCTTTTCTCCCCTTACTGCATTTCCTACCTATGAAAATTTGTTCTTATTACAATATTTCTTGTCTTCATCAAAACCTGATATTTCTGCTCTTGGGCCGTAGGATTTGGGGAGATAATATGCATCAATTTATGTAATAGTTTTCAAAAACTGTTTGTACATATAATATTTGTAATAAGCACTGTTATACTTTAAAATGTTTACATTTATTGATAAATCTGTTTTAATAGGTTCTAAGTATCTTGGTGGCCAGAAACATGCCTGTGTCATTTCTGTGTTTAGAAACATTTGGCGCAATGGGCTTTTGGCTTGTGAATGGCTTGTGGCTTCTTCTGACTGTTCTGTAAGTCAACTTAACTTGCTTGGAAAGCAGTTTCATCAGGCGCGCTTTGCTTGGTGTACTGGTTAATTTTTTTTTGGCTTATTTGGTTGTATTTTATGATAATTTTCATGCCAGATGGCTAGTTAAGTTTGAAGAATGTAATTTGCCTGAGTGAAACAGAGGTCAATTATCAGCCATTCTCTAAGCTTAAGTCATTAATTAATAGAATTTAGCCATAAAAACCTTAATTTGAAAATCATATTAAGATGTAAAATCTTTTATGTCTAATATTAACCGTCTTGAAATACTTAGACTGAAACTCAATTTTAATTTTATCATTTACTAATAAGAAATAAGGAAACATTCTGTTATGTATATTTAATTATAAAGTACAAGAAAACTTTGTTTTGTCCATGCAAAACCATTTTAAAACTGACAAACTCATCCATTATACTCAAAGTTCAATTGTTGATGCCAAACTGCGTCAAACCAGTTCCCTCTTCAGAAGCATGTTTCATAAGTGTGTCTATCATAAATCATAAATGTTTATTTTCTCTTAGACATATTTCAGGAGGACAATTTTGGGTCAGATGTCAAATATTTGTATCTATAAAAAAGACAACTTTAAAGTCAAATACAGTTCAATGTCCCTTTGGGATCTCACATTTAGAGACAAATCCTCCAACGTTAACCTCTGTTATTTGTTAGAGTAGCATGTGGACTTTGAAGGAGCAGACATCTTTTTTAGCAAAGGAAGTTTCAACGCAGAGAGCATGAACTTGAATTCAAACCAATTAGAGCAAATTGCATTTGCTTGGAAAGAATACAAAGTATTCCGAGAAAATAGACAAATAAAAATATGACTTTATCTCTTCCCATACAACTAGTGGAGCTTTTCCTTGTAGCTATTTGAGAGTCAACAACAGTTTTGGGTGGAGCAGTAGCAGAACTGGGGAATCCCTGTGTTTCATTGAACTTACAAGTGACTCATTCACAAAATGTTGTTTGCATATACTCCTAGGTAAAGAATTGTCTATGGCAGATTTTCATAAACAAATTACATCATGGTTGGTAAAATATTTTGGAAAACAATGATTTGATGGGTTACATTCTATTCTCCACAAGACCATCTTTCTTGGAAATCATACTATTTGTTTAGGGAGGTAAGGAGAAAAAGCTTCCAAAGAAAGGAGATGCCTCAAACAATTAGCAATGACCAGGGACTAAAGATGTAGTCACTGTAGAGGTTAGAGCACTGGCTGGTATCCCAGGTCCTGGCTGTAAATTCAGAGCACCCACCCTTTGTCTCTCACAGCTGAGGTTTAAGGTGGCTTCTTGAGCAAATGATTCATGGGACAGGGAGAATAGCAGAGAAAAAAAACTCAAGAGAAGTAGAGAAAGACTCACCTTGACACCTTAGTTGTATCTTTTCACTTCAGATTTCAATCCAAGTCTTTTCTGACTTTCTGTCACCTACATTTTCACTCACAAGCTTGTAGTTTCTTGGCCTCCTTGAAACATGAATTGAAATTAGAGTAGCCTACAATAACTCTCATAGTATTTTGTCCTTCTAAATGTTTCAGTCAGTGGACTTTCTCTTCATAGTGGGAAGTGGTTGCCTGCTTCTTTGCGAATCTGGAATCTTTGAGATTAGAGTCACATTAGATTTCACTTTGCAGGGTTCTGGATGTTCATCTCTGTGCACAAATGTGCGCATGTGTGCTTGCTGATATTCCTTGGCCTCTGATCTGTGAGTCACATGAGAAAGGGTCTAATCGTTCAGCAGCGTCTTTGAAGCTTTGTCTGGCATCGCCTCTTTGCTATAGGTTGATTGACCCATTACCAAAGCAGTATCAAGTGAGTATCCCTGTCCTCCCGAATGAGGAGCTTCCAACCCTGGGTTCCTGAAACAGAAACTATTCCTAGTCTGAGTGAGACTAGAAACATTCCCTTTCCTGTGGTTTTTTCCTCATCATGGATACTCTTCACACACTTGATCAGCAGGAGCATGGAGGACCTCTCTGTGGGTCGCTACACTTTGTTACTCTCTACTCCTCATATCTGGGAGCTCTGGCTTGGTTTCTCCAGTCCCTCAATTAACTTCTACTGAGTAAGCGCACAGAGTGCCAGCTCCACTCTCTTTCTCTGCCTGAAGGCGTAGAAACATTTCCACGATGGAGTTGATGGAATTGGAGGGCTCTTTTGACTGCTTCCCCCGTTTTTATTTCCCACTGTAATAGGCTCACCATTTGAGAGCTCTTTTTTCATATTGATTACCTTATTTTAGTTATTTAAGAAAACACAAGTGTAAATTGGATCCTTTTATCACCATTTGGCTAGAATGGAACCTTACATTTTGTTTATGTTGAAAATCTCTCTCTTTTTTGATTCTGGACTTTTTATAATTACATAGCTTTGCTTAATAAATTTGCAACAACCAATTGCTTCTTAATAAGTTTACTTTTGTTTTTATTTTCTTTTTAAATTCATTTAACATACCAACCACAGTTCCCCCTCCCTCCTCTCCTTTTGCTCCCCTCCCACTCCCACCCCCATCCACTCCTCAGAGAGAGTAAGACCTCCCATGGAGAGTCAACTGGTACATCCAGTTGAGGCAGGACCAAGTCCCTCCCCACTGCCTTAAGACTGAGCAAGGTATCCCACCATAAGGAGTGGGCTCCAAAACGTCAGCTCATGCACCTGTGATAAATCCTGGCCCCACTTCTAGGGTTCCCACAAATAGACAAAGCCATACAACTGTCACCCGCGTTTGGTCCCATGCAGACTCCTTCAGTCCAGACCATGAGCTCCCACTCTCTTGGGCTAGCTTTCTCTGTGGTTTTCCTCATCATGATCCCCAGCCCCCCACTCCCTCACTCCCACCCCTGCTCATGTAATCCCTACTCTCTCTTCAGCTGGAGCCCAGGAGCTCAGCCCAGTGCTTGGCTGTGGATCTCTACATCTTCTTTTGTCAGTTACTGGATGAAGGTTCCGTCATGACAATTAGGGTTGTCACCAATCTGATTACAGGGGAAGCCCAGTTCAGGTTCCTTCTCCACTATTGCTAGGAGTCTTAGCTGGGGTCATCCTTGTGGATTCCTGGGAATTTCCCTAGCACCAGATCTTTATCTAACCCTATAATGGACCCCTCTATCAAGATGTCTCTTTCATTACTCTCCCTCTCTATCCCTCCCCCAACTTAACCATCTTGATTCCTCATGTTATCATCCCCGAACTCCCCTCCTCCTGTCATCCCCCCATTTACCTAGGAGATCTTACCTATTTCCCTTTCCTAAGGTGATCAGTGCATGTCCCTCTTAGGGTCCACCTTGTTACCTAGCTTCTCTGAAACTGTGGATTATCCTGATTATCTTTTGCTTTATATCGAATATCCACGTATGAGTGCAAACATTTTGATGTACCAACTATTTGACAAAATGCAGCTCAAGGTAGTGGCATTACACCGGATCAAAGCTTGATGGGATAACCCATCATGAAGGGAAAGGCCCAGTGGCAGGGACTTGAGGCAAATAATTATATCGCACCTACAGTCGATAGGAAGCAGAAGGAAACGAATGTTTATGCTCTGCTTGCTTTCTTCCTTTGGTTTGGTCCATGACCTCATCCCATAAACTGGTACTTTACAATAGCTCAAACCTTTTTAAAACGGTCTCATAGACCTATCCAACTGTACACATCCTAGGTGATTTGAAGTCCTTTTGAGTTGATAATCAAGGTTAACCATCACAGACACTGTACTGTTGTTCACATAGAATTAATTAAACATTTACTGTATACTTGATACCATTCTTAGAACTCAGTGCAACTGACAGAAAAGATAGATTTTGTCTTAGACAAGATTTCTATTGCTGTGAAGAGATGCTATAAGCATGACAACTCCTATAAGGAAAACGTTTAATTGGAGTGGCTCACTTACAGTTTCAGAGATTCAGTCCATTGTCACCACGGCAGGGAGCATGGCAGCATGCAGGCAGACATGGTACTGGCTACATCTTGGTGTGCAGGCCACAAGAAATTGACTGAAACCCTGGACAGTACCTTGAGCATTAGAAACCCCAAAGCCTGTCCCCTACAGTGACACACTTCCTCCAACACGACCATACTCCCTCCAACAAAGCCATACCTCCTAATAGTGCCACTCCCGTTGAGATTATGGGGACCAATTGCATTGAAACAACAACACTTACCATGTTCTCAAACTAACAATTATTCCTCAAATTAAATCTCTGGGGCTTAGAGATGGCTAAGTGGGCAAAGCCTTTTTTGCACTAGCACAAGGACCTGAACTTGGGTCCCTAGCACCTAGACAAAAAGCTGGTGTGGCAGTATAGTTTGTAGCTCTAGTCCTGGAATTGGGAAAGTACAGAGAGAGTTGAATCCCAGGTGCTCACTGACCAGCCAGTCTAACTTAAACAATGAAGTCCTAGTTTCTGTCTGAGATTCTATCTCAAAGAGTAGGGTATATAGTGATGTTGTGACAGAGGATGGTATCAGGTCTTTGCTTTGCCCTTGACACAGGTGAGAGCACACAGAAGCACATACATGAATATACCTACATACACACTCTTTCCACTCAGTCGTACAAAAAAATAAAAGCAAATACATTTGTTGTTTTATATACTTGGGGATGTTATGTTGGATAAGTTTTTATTGACTTGACATACCTAAAGTCATTTGAGAAGAAGGAACCTCAATTTAAAAAATACCTCCATAAGATCGGGCTGTAGACAAACCTGTGATTTATGGAGAAGGGCCCAGCCTATTATGGTGCTAACCCTGAGATGGCGGTCCTGGATTCGCTAAAGCCAATGATAATGGCACTGGGATTTGTCTCTACTGCATGTACTGGCTTTTGGGGATCCTCTTCTATTTGGATGCACACCTTCCTAAGCCTGGATGTAGGGGAGAAGACCTTGGACTTCCCACAGGGCAGGGTACTGTGTCCTCTCTCAGGACTGGAGTGGGAGGGGAGGGTGTGAGGTGGTAGCAGAAGGAAAGTGGAAATTTTGATTGGTATTATTTATAAAGTAATAAAAAATTTTGAAAAAAATAAAATAAAATATCATCACCCCCCCAAAAAAAGAAGAAAGAAAGAAAGAAAGAAAGAAAGAAAGAAAGAAAGAAAGAAAGAAAGTAGGCTGAGCAAACCATGAGGAGCAAGCCAGTAAGCAGCTCCCTGTCTCCAGGTTCTTTTTCATTACCTTGGATGATGAACTACTGTATGGAACTGTGAGTGACATAAGTGGCATAAACACTTTTATCCTTAGCTTGCTTTTGTGTCATGGTGTTTCATCACAGCAATAGAAACTCTAAGACAGATGACATCATAATTATCATAACTTAATTATCAATTAATTAAATAGACTGCATGTGTTTGAGCTAATTTGGTTCATTTCAGGAAGTATTTATTCTTTCTCAGATACTCATTCTGTCTGAGTAAATAAAGATTTTAATTTCTCTTAAATTTATATTATAAAATTACTCATATTGATTGAAAACACAGGAGGAGGGAATACTATGTTTAAGCAATCACACAAAAATGATTAGAAAAGAGAAACTCATTTAACAATAAAACTTATTAAAGAAAACTTTAAAGTTTGATTAAAAATACATTTAGTTTTATTGGAATATGTGAGTCATTGGACTGATAAAAATTTGGGGAACATAAGATGAATTGCACTAATCACATAAACTTTGGACATAGATAATGTATGTTTGCTATCAACTGAGATTCCCTGTCAAAATTATGAGTCCCCTAATATTCACTATTTTACATCAAAGAGAACTTTAAAATATACTGCTTTAAGTAGGATACAAGTGATGTGAAGAGGGAAATTAGAAATCTAAGGGTATTTATTTGGGAACTGGGTGGATGGTAAATACAGGAGAGGGAACGAGAAGAGAAAAATGATAATAAGGGTGTTTGAAAGAGTCATAAACAGTCATTGTTTCTAATTTTCCTAAAATCACAAATAACAAATATAAATGTGTTTGCATAATAATATAAATGTATTTGTATAATATATTATATATTATAATATATAAAGATTAAGCTAAGCTATTATGCCATTTGAGGTGAAAACACTAACTTTAAGAGAAATAGACCACTAAACAAAAACTCCAATACCAAATGTGAGAAACTCTCTATAGAGTGTTGGTCTAGGGATGCGGTAGTTTGAAAGAAAATGGCCTTCACAGAGAATGGCACTATTAGGAGGAATGGGTTTGTTGGAATAGATGTGGTCTTGAAGGAAATGTGTCACTGTAAGGATAGGCTTTGAGGTCTTCTTTGCTCAAGCTTCCTTCAGTATGACACTCAGACTACTTTCTGTTGCCTGTCAGTCAAGATGTAGGACTCTCAGCTCCTTCTCCAGCACCATGTCTGCCTCCATGCCACCAAGTCACACAATGATGATAATGGACTAAATCTCTAAAAATGTAAGCCACCCCAATTAAATGTTTTCTTTTATCAAAGTTGGTGTGGTCATGGCATCTCTTCACAGCAATAGAAATCCTAACTAATACAGAAGTTGGTATCAGGAATGGGGTATTGCTGTGATAGACCTGACCATGTATTTGTTTGAAGAAATTTAGACCTTGGTAATTTGGGTTAAGAAAGCAGTGGAATGCTGTAAGTGCTGCTTAATGGGCCACACTAGTAGGACAATGCAGGATTTGAAGTGTGGAGGCCTGGTTCAAGAGGTTTCAGAGGCAAAGTATTTTAGTATGTTGCCTAGCAATCATTCTTGTGATATTTTGTTGAAGAAAATGGCTTGCCTTTTGCTCTTGTCTAAAGTGAAGAGCTTTGGATTAATTGTTTTGTTAAGGAAGTCTCCAAAAAGCCTAATAAAGACTCTGTTGTGTGGTTACTAGTGTTAACTCTAGTAAATATTTATAATGAGCAAGCTGAGCAAGAAAAACTACAAAATGTACAACCTGAGGCAAAAAGGAGCACCAGGAAGTGGAATGGAGCTAAGTCTTGTGCTCAGTGAGATAAACAGATTAAGAAATTGATTAAAGGACATGATGACCTCAAGATCCTACCCAGCCAAGTTTCCAACTAGTTAAAAGGAATTGAAGAAAATCTTAGAGCCAGGTGTGGTGATGTATACCTTAAATTCCAGCACTCCAGAGGCAGAGGCTGCTGGATCTCCAAGTTTAAGGCCAAGCTAGTCTACAGATCCTAGTTCAGGACAGTCAAGCTTAGGCAGTGAAGGAAACCACTGAAAATTGAAAGTTGGCAAAGAGAAAACTGAACAAAGGGGCCATGTTCTAGTTCCAAAAAGCAGCAGAACTTGGCAGCTTTGGCCACGTGCTTCTGGCTTCAAGAAGAAAGGGGTTATGACTAAGGAACGCCTCTAAGGTCAGACAGGTGTCAAGAGTGTCCCTATATGAAGACTTAGAGAGGCCATTGCGTGAAGCTATGAAAATGAAGCCTGAATTGTCTAGGACACCCCAAAATATTAGAGGTGCTGGAGCCATGGATACCTGCTGAGAAAAACTGCTAAAAGATGTAACCAGCCCAGGAGACAGAAGTATGTTACAGTCAACAAAGCTAAAAGGAGGTAACGCTCTGAAGAGCCTTTTGACATCAGACATCAAGATGCAGAGTTTGGAAAACGCCCAACTGATTTTCAGTCTTGTTTAGTTTTTCCTCACTATGCTTTTTAAAATACATCTTGGAATGGTAATGTATATGTTGTGCCATTATATGGTGGAAATATGTGATCTGCTTTTTGATTTTGATTATATAGGGGATTACCATTAAGTGATTGCATGGATTTCAGAAGATACTTTGAACTTTGGACTTTTAAACATTGTTGAGACTGTGATAAACTTTTGAAATTGGACTAAATTCATTTTGCATTATGATATTATTGTAAGTTTATGGGGACCAGGGAGTGGAATGTGGTAATTTGAATGTACTTGACTCCCATAAGCTCATAGGGAGTGATACTATTGGGACCTGTGGCTTGGTTGGGGTAGGTGTGACCTTGTTGGAGGAAGCATGTCACTGTGGGGATGGGCTTTGAGGTTTCCTTTACTCAAGTTATGCCTAGCTCAGTATGACATAGTAGCTCCTGCTGCCTATGAATCAAGATATAGAACTCCGAGCTCTTTCTCCAGCACCATGTCTGAGTGCATGCTACCATTAAACCATGCAGCAATACTACATACTTTCATAGTCTCAAGATCAGCAGTTCTCAACCTTCCTAATACTGTGACTCTTTAATATAGTTCCTCATGTCATGGTGACCCCCAACCATAACATTATTTTGTTGCTACTTCATAACTGTAATTTTGTCACAGCTGTGAATCATTATATAAATATATGTTATGCAGGATATCTGATATGTGGGATTGGAGAATGTCTGTATCATGTGCCTCAATTGGTATAAACCTCTTCAGGCAGCTTGGCTGGTGCCTTAATTAGGGTTTCTATTGCTGTGAAGAGACCATATGACCTCAGCAACTCTTTAAGGGAAAACATTTAACTGGGGTTGGCTTACAGTTCAGAGGTTTAGTCCATTATCATCATGAAGGGTGTCATGCAGCCAGACATGATGCTGGAGAAAGAGCTGAGAGTTCTACATCTTGCTCTCTTGGCAACAGGGCCTGGCTTTAACATTTATGAGACCTCAAAGCCAGCCTCCACAGTGACACACTTCCTCCAATAAGGCTACACCTACTCCAACAAGGCCACACCTCCTAGCAGTGCCACTCTTGATAGGCCAGGAATTCAAATACAAGAGTCTATGAGGGCCATATGTATTCAACCCATCACAACTGGTTTCTGTTAAATCTTGTAACCTGCTGGGTCTTGGAGTCATCTTTGCAAGTTTAGGTCTTTTACTTTGGGCAGGAGAGGTCAGTTTCAGGGACTTCCTGAAATTATTTTGCATTGTTAACCTTCGTCCTTAAAGAGATTCCCAGCAGAATAGAATGTTTGAGTCTCAGAGGAAACTGTTACCTGTAGGAGACAGCCATGATAAGCTAAATATGAACAGATCACCCAAAGGAAGTTCTTTACTTCCAACCATTATCACCTGCCAGAGTAGGACTCAGCCATCTATAAGTTTAATAGAGGCCTGAGTCTCAGTAGTTTACCCTGAAGCAATACCTGGTTGCAGGAAGGCCCACAAACTAAGATTACCTGAGCACCACCCAAGAACAGACCATCCAAAGGAAATGCCTAACATTCCAACCATTGTAGATAGGACCACCTGCCAGTACACACCCACCTAGACACCCCTATCAGCCAATCAGGGATCTTGAACCTCAGAAACACCTCATTCCCACCTTTACTGCTATAAAAACCCAACTCTAACAGAGCTTGGGGCTCTCCATTTATTCCAATATGTTGGACATGCGACAAAGTTTGCAAACTTGCATAAAATAAAGGCTCGTTGCTATTTATATACGAGACTCAATCTCCTTATTGGCTTTTGGGGGACTTCGTGGATTTAGGCATAACAATACACAATTACCAACATCTCTCATTTATTCTACTTTAAGGCTAGTGAAGTATCATACAGAGTCTTAAGAACATTTCAAATTCCAAGTTTCAGTTATTCACTCTTCACTACCATAATCACCTTCTTGACACCATCTATAAAGGAAGCGCAATAGCCTGTTAAAATAAGGATGATTTAACATCTGTGTCTGTAAACATGTTCAGTGTGCATTTGACATCTGTGTCTGTAAACATGTCCAGTGTGCATTTGACATTTGTGTCTGTATACATGTCCAGTGTGCATTTGATATCTGTGCCTGTATACATGTCCATTGTGCATTTGACGTCTGTGTCTGCATACATGTCCAGTGTGCATTTGACATCTGTGTCTGCATACATGTTCGGTGTGCATTTGACATCTGTGTCTATAAACATGCTCAGTGTGCTTATAAAATTTCTTAGCACTATAGCACATAGTAGGCTGAATTCCGTAAAATGTAAATTTGAAATTAATTGAACAAATTCTGTCTGAATCAAAGAGAGGATCCTTATGTAAGAGAAGTTACTAGATAGGAAAATTCAGGGATTCCCAAATGATCATTCTCTTCTCTTTTCTCGAATCCCTGCTTTGTTCATTCAACAAGCTAGGGTTTATTCGAGGCAATGGTTTATAAACATGCATCAGTCCATACACATGACAGTCTTAAGAGAGCCATGGAAGCATTTGCTCATCTTGTGACCCCACTGAAAAGCTCTTCAAAAGCCACTTTAGAGAGCTTTTCCTATGTTGCATTGGAATTTGGGGATAACAAAAGATCTGTAGGGCAATCCTCCTAATGATAAAATTAAGTCCTGCTGTGAGAAATAAGGCACTTGCACTAATCAGAAGTAGGAAATTTCCTTCAGAGAGAGAGAGACCTTTGGGCTCTAGTCTAGCCTTGAAGTAGAGTTTGGGGGACAAGCCCTGAAAGTCAAGCATGGGAGCCTTTTATTTTTGTGACGTGTCAGGGGATACGGATGTGGTGCTAGGACTGCTACCTGAATCATTCTGCCACTAGGCTGGGGTAAGCCATGCACCCCATCCATGGGGACCTCAGGATTGCTGAGATGCTGTTATGACAGCACATTGCTCAATACAGGCTGCTCCCATCACTGGTGCTTTATAGGAGATGACCTAGTACTAGCAGCCAAGAGGCAGATGGTGAGCAATAGCTCCCTCCCTTTCCATCTTCCCTTCAGAGCATCCCCACCCAAGTCCCTGCAGATGTGAGTGTAGGGGGATGACCCTGCAGATGGCTGCCTCAGGGAAGATTTGTAAACTCAAGAGTTCTTCTCTGACTCTTCCTTACTTCTCCCTAGAGGCTCAAGGTGCTGAAGGAGAGGGGGAGTGTCCTGATAATAAGAGCAAAACAAGAAACAAGTCATGAGTTAGTCAGTTCTTGAGGAGTGACTGCCACATCACACGCTATCCTTCATTACAGTAAGACTGTCGCTATGACACATCGATTTCTGGCATGTGGTACCCGAGCTATGCGGCAACTCTAACAAAAGCAGGACTTTGATCAAGAGGGTTTATGACTCAGCAATAAAAAAAGCATTTAAGACGTTGTATACATTTTAGTGTGTGCACGTGTATGTTTGTGTGTCTCTGTGTGTGTGACCAGAGAAAATAATCTTCTTTGTATCCTCATTTGAATGTACCATCTTTCAATAATTCTTTAAACTTTCATCTCAGATTTTATCTGAGAGACATACAGCCATGCTTCAAAATGTGGTGTATAAGCACATGCCCCTTGATGTTGCTTACAAAAGGACTCCTTGGACATGTCATAAGAATCATAAGTATACTATTTATTGAAAGAATTATAAAGTATTTGCTATAAAAATGATTCTTAAAAGCAGTTTAGATAAAAAGGCAAGAAAAAATATACATAAAATCAACAAAACAACAACAATAACAACACGGACATAGAATAGTATACTTCTTAAAATATAACAATGTGTAAAGTTTTTCTCTATTATCATGGAAAATTCCACTCAATTGTGTGGTTATTAATTCTTATAGAATTATAGGTGTTTATTTCTCACATGTGATGTGTGTGTGTGTGCAGGAATATGCACTGTTAATATTATGATGACAAAATTATATTAGAATATAGATTTTAGGCCCAGCAAAGATCTATTAGAATATAGATTTCAGGTCTAACAGCGGACCAGAACTGGAGCACAGAACTTCAGGAACCCAGCAGGTAACAAAGGGGATGAAATACCATATAAATAAATAATAGGATCAAATTTATTCAACAGCCAAACAAAAAAAATGTCTTACAGCCACTTATCACTGGGCTCAGTATATGTTGGTAGAGTCAAGACCATGTCTGGCCCACTGTGGACTGTTTTGTTTCTTGTTGTTCTTATCTGCCAGCAGCATCCGTTGGAAAGAACACTTGGCATCCACATTTTCAGTGTTCTCAGGAAGATCTGTTCCCACCATCTCCAGCTTAGATACAGCAAGTAAACTGAAGTTGTATGGAGGACAAAGTTATCCCAGAAGAATGGGAGAAGAATCCTGTAGGGGAAAAACTAGACAAACAGACCCAATGGAATGGAACCAAAAACCTCTAGAGAGGCTCGAGATTTTTCCAGAGCTTCCTGGTGAGTTTTGGAAAAATTCGAAACCTTAAAGAAAAATCTCAAAGGGTACATCAGGAGCTCATGCGGCCTTAGCTACTGTCTTTGTGATAAAAAAAAAAAAGAAGCAAGAGAAAACAAAACTCAACAATGACACACACGTAGATGTTATATTTAGGGCTGAACTCTCTACCGTGACCTTTCCTCTGTCCTTTGGCTAGTTGCACACCTCTGTATTAACTACCATCCACTACAAAAAACAATCTCCCTTGGTGAGGGTGAGAGACACAACAATCTACAGGTACAGGGATAAGCATTTAGAAGGCAGTTTGTTGCTATGTTCATTTAGCAAAATAATACCAGGTCTGCCCCTAGGGACCATGACACTTGCCTCCCACCACCATGGGTTCTTCGCCAGATTTACAGCACCAGACATGCATTCTGTCTTGTGGAGGAAGCCGTAAATCCAATCAGAAAGTTCTTGATTACTCCTTAGCATTCATGACTCTATTGCCTTAGTAGACATATCATTCCAGGTCTGTCATGTTGGTGACTTTTCTCCCCTAATAGCCTGCATTGTACCTTCTGGGATTACAAACACTACCCATGAGCATATAGGCAGTGCAAAGAGCCAGTTAGTTCTTAAAAAGACAGACAAAGGTAAAGACACGCATTTGGGAGGGATATATAATGGGAGAGTGCTGGAAGAAGTTGGAAAGGGGCCAGGAAAATGAATCTGATCAAATACATTGGATAAAAATTTTAAGTGAAGAAATTAAAAATAATATATTTAAGAAAGACACAAAAGAGGATGAAATATCTCACTTCAGCCAAGGTGGGCAGTTCGCTGAGACAGGTTTAAACTAAGTAGGATTGCTGTAAAATGAGCATATGGCCGGGAGGAGGTAGTACGCACCTTTAATTGCAGCGTTTGGGAGGCAGACACAGGTGATTCTCTGTGTGTTGGAGGTCAGCCTTGTCCAAAAAGTGAGCCAGAGCTGTTACATCGATAAACCCTATCTCAACACACACACACACACACACACACACACACACACACACACACCCCTCCTAGATTTTGGTGTTGCTAGTCTTTTTATTAGTTCTTTGAGAATTTATTTTGGTCATATTCAGCCCCTATCTCATTACTCCCAGTCTGAGGGCTCGCCTATGTGGCCAACTTTTTGTTCTCTCTTCTCTCTCTCTCCCCTCCTCCTCCTCCTCCTCCTCCTCCTCCTGCTCTTCCTCCTCCTCCACAAATGTAGTTGGTTCTTCCCATATATTCCTGGACTCTGGCCTGTCACTGGAGTGTGGTCAAGCTACCAGGAGACACACCCCTAAAGGAAACTGACTCTCCTCCCAGGTGGGCTTTTGTACCTACCTCTCCTTCCCATGTTGGATTTTGTCTGGTTTGACCTTGTGTAGGTCTTATGCACGGTGTCTCCACTACTGAGAATTCATATGTGCAACTGTCCTATTGTGCCCAGAATACCATTTCCTTGAAGATATTCACTACCTCTGGCTCCTATAATCTTTCTATTCCACTTCCACAATGGTCCATGAGCCCTGGGAAGAGGTGGTGTGATGTAGATATTCCACTTAGGGATGAGCATTCCAGAGTCTCCTATTGTCTGCTCCCTGGCCTTGCTGATCTCTGTGTTAACTGCCATCGTACTGCAAAAAGAAACTTTTCTGGTGATGGATGAGAGAAGCACTAACCTATGGATGGAGTAATAAATCACTAGGAGTCTTTTAAATACCATGTGTATGTAGCAGGCTAGCAGTAGTTACTTCCCCCCATGACCTGTATAGCCACTGACACTTAGCCTTAATGTCCATGTCAGGTATGGTTTTCAACTTATAGAGTGGATCTTAAATCCAGTCAGAAAGTGCTTAATACTATGATGTTGGTGCCACCAGCGCACATGTCTTACCAAGGCAAGCACTATTTGTGGCTTGCAGGTTTCGCAGCTGGGTAAGAATTCTTGCATTTTTTTCCTCTTGTAGAGTATACAGCATCTACTAGAACTGTGAAATCCAGACAGTAGGGATGAAGCGTCCAGGTTAGGAATAGGGTCCTACCTCACATTCTGGAGGAAAACCAAAAGCATTGCAAATACCTTGTGATCTCGGGCTGTCTATGGGACTTCACTGGCCAAAAATTCCAAAAGAGGTAACATTCCTAGCTCTGGTATTTTTATTTTTAAATTTGTGTTGTCTAATGTGGACATTGCTGCTGTTACAGGATAACTATATTTATACTTTTGAAAGTAAGGGTGTATGTATATATTTTCAGAAAATTCTAAAACAGTAGTTTCCATAGGACTTTTCAAACATGTCCTTAGGGTGAGTTTTCCCTCTCATAGTCCCTGCCGTTCCCCTCAAATGTTTGGGCCACTCTATCCTATGTCCCCCTCCACGTAAATGTCACCCATGGGCTATTAAAAATAACATATCAATAAATTCTAATAAGATAAAATGAAATCTAATAAATATTAAAATTTTAATCCAATAAAATTAAATATCTTAAAAATATGTGGAAACGAAGTCTGTTGCCAAAGAAGTGACGATAATAAATAAAACATGAAATAAAGATTAATTGTGAAAATATATGTTAATACAATAGAGTGTGAGTTTGGGGAATTTTGAAACATTGAAAATAAGAAATTGTGCAGCTGGCAAAAACATCTTGAAGATGAGGAGGTTAAAGGAAGGAGCTGCAGAATGCAGCAGGGAGCTAAGGCTTGAGCGCTTACCACTCCAGTGTGACTCTTTGATCTGCTATGCTAGCTGTAAATTATCGGCAAGCCAAGGCCTTTGCACCTCAACTCCATTTTGATTGTGATTCTGAGGGAGACATGTCTCAGAAAGTTCATCTGTTGGGTGTGTTCAACCTACTGTTCATGAGCCATGTGTGTGCCCTTACATCCTAATCTACCACATTTGTAGATGACACATGACAAAGGGTTGGCCACTCCTGCATGATCTCACAAGTTCTGTCAGTATCTGACTCATTCTCTCTGACTTGTCTTCTCAACTTAGGTAGCAAAGGTCATACAACATGTTCAGCATTAGTTCCTAGATAGAGACGTCTCAATACACACTTTGGCATTTCTGTTCAATTAAGAATTTCATTTGTAATTGTTTTTGGTCTCTTTACCTCTCTGTAATATCTTATAGCTATTCTAGCCCCATGTTTTCTGAACACATCTCCAGCCTTCCTAAATTACTTTCTTTGATACTGATGGTATGCTTTCCTGTGACTGCAATACCCCAATCTGTGTCCTTACTTACAGCTATGCTTCCTCTAGACTTTAGTCTCAAAGCAGTAGTAGCTGAATAAGCACAAAATTTAATTTCATTCTATTGAACTAAATGACTTCCCATGCCACTCATAATAAGTCCAAAAGACTACAGTACTAGGCTACAGTTCTCTCTGTATGTTATATGACATGCCTACTCCTTCACATTCTTATTTCTTCGGGCCATATTAGCATTTCTGCTGGTTCTGGAACATGCTGAACCAAGCCTATGCACCTGCCTGCAATGATGTGTGTGCAAAACACTGAATTATAAAGGTTTTTATTGATCACTTTAAATGCAATTTCCCCACTCCACCGTTCCTATTTCTTTCAAGGAAGCCAGCCTGACTGGCAGCAGATCCAGCACAGCCCCAAACAGACAGTACCTGCTGTCTTTTCAGGGGAGTGGAGAAAAACCAAAAGATATTACACCCACTGAAAGAAGATAAAAGCTTCATCTGCTCTGTGACAGATAGGTTCCTCCAAAATAATAGATATGGGGAGCGTGTACAAAGATGAGGGAACTAGCATATACTCCCTGGCTGGAGCCAGAGTTACAGGAGCAGAAGGTAAGTGTAACAGGTTAGTCCTTCCTGAAACAAAGACGTGGTTGCAAGGTGGGCAAAACAAGGTAGTCACAGGTGGTCACATAACCTACTGAAACAAAGGCAGGGATACAAGGCTGTCGTAAACAACTTTTGAAACAAAGACATGATTGCCATTTCTGGAACATGTAGTACAGAACCTTTTGTAGCTAAGGTTACAGGTGAGGCCAGTCCTTGAAAAACAGAGGTTTAGTCGTAAACGGGAATGAACCTTGTTTGTCTTTACTATAAGATAGCCCTTAGGTTTAAGATGGAGGCAGGCTCGTTCTTCATATGACATCTTAGGAAACCGGATACAGTTTTATTGCTGAGACAACCCCTTAAGGCCCCCAGTATCAGGGAAGCAAATAGAATACTAGAGATGTAGCTATATCACCAAGAGCCCGGGTTCCAATGGGGTATTTTTGTTTTCGTATTTTAAAAAGTGTTTACACTGTATCCACATTGATGACACTGTTGACATCTAAAGAGAGCCATTTAGAGACGCTGTCCCATGGTTTCCTTTCAAAGCTCCATAGGCTTATCATTACATTTCATTCCTAGTGCAAAGTATTTGAAACATTTTATTTTAAAGAAAATAGAAGAATTTTGAAAAATTTTAATTAAAATTTATACTTTTGCTAAAAACACATTAGTAAAATTTATCTGGATAATATTTTATCAAATTATATTTGAGAATACAGAATTATTTGGTAAGTATAATTTTAACATAGTTTTTGAAAATTCTGAATATTGGACTATACTTCTTTCTAACTCTAGCCATAAATATCTATATCTGTGTATTTGTGCAACAAATCAGATAATCCCATCACCGACTGTGCACAAATTATGAATGGCCTGTCACATCACATTCCAGATCAGGCTTGTAGCCTATGACCAGACAGGTAAAATGAAATAGAAGACTGTGGAAAGTATTTGGACTAAAATGCCAAAAAGTTTAAGTTAGTGTTAGATCATATGAAAATCAAAGGAAAAGATAATATTTTTATTTGAATCATTTGAGTTTTCACACAAAATGACAAATAGATGTATTTCATTTTCATTGCTACTTCATAACTATAATTTTGCTGCTGTTACGAATCATAATGTAAATATCTGTGTTTTTGGAAGGTCTTAGGAGTCCTCCATGGAAGGATCATTTGGCCCCCAAAGGTGTCAAGATCCATAGGGTGAGAAAGACTGCTTGCTCCAGCTCATTGTTTTCTTGGTATTATACACTTACAAAGTCAAGTAGCAAGAAAGAGTAGAATTTAAATACAATACAGATCCTTTCTTTTATATGGTAGAAAGAGACTAATACCCAAAGCCAAACAGACCCTTCTCCTGAGCGGGTGATGGAAGAGGAACAGTTAGTATCCGGGATAGTGTGCTCAGAGAACAGACAGGGTGGAATTGAACCACAGCACCTGCGGTGGTGACAGAGCTCAGAGGTCACAGGTGGGAAAGTGCGGGATGCACAGGAAAAGGAGGTGCCAGCAGCTTCCCTAATGAAATCCCGATGTTTTCAGGTGAAGACAAAGGCGGCCTTTTCTGTATTCTCATCCAGAAGTGTAGAGCATGCCAATGGAAAGGAGCCTGGCTACTGTCGCAGTTTTTGTTTTTGAAAAAGAAAATAAAGCAGAAAGCACTGTAGGGGCATCTTAAACCAGAAACAATTAAACCTGTCCTTTCTTACTCTAATGGATATAATATCCTCACGCGCTCCAGAAAGTCGCTGTTCCTCCTTGACCAACCTTGCTGATTTTAGAGAAGTGATTAATTTAATCCGTAACTTTCCCATTCCATTTCAGAATCTCTTCTCAGCACATCCGTGGGGGAAGCTTTAGAGTTCTTGCAACTCCCCCTGCTGGTAGTAAACCGGATGCGCAGTTTTTGTATGTAAAGCTTTGGCTTGTTTATCCTGAGAACAGCTAAATATAACATCAGCTTGTTATTGCAAAAACAAGATTCCTTTCGTCGTTTCCGATCTCTGAAAAAGTTCAACCAGTAAATTGAAAACACGCAGAGTAATAGAATCTTCTGGAGAAACTGTTTTCCGGAAGTCAGAGCACCAGCGGACTGTAGACTAGAGCATTTGATTTCACAGTAGAGCTTCAAAAACCTACATTTCTGAAATTCAACCCCAGAAATGACTTAGGATTTGGGGGATTTCATTTAGATTGCATCTTCTTGATGCCATTTTCTGTATAGACTTTTACCTGGGGCAGAGGTGTGAGGGTTGCCAGTCACTTAAGCTGCTCCAACACTTGCAACTCTTTGCTGTTCTTTCTGCTGGGCAACTGCCTGCTTTGGCATCTGGCTGTGGGTGGGGCCGATGATTCTGAGAGAATGGCCTGGCCTGTGTACCTACATGTCATGCTGAGCTGAGATAGTCTGTACATTTCCATTTCTTAACTAATAAAATCTCTAAAAATCTCTCTTGTCTTCATAATTCAAAGCATGAAGACATATGTCCATATATTCATTTTAGCCATTTGGTATTTCCAATGGTTGCTTTAGTTCTGTTTATTTTTATGATACCACTGGACTCTTCATATCGGAGGAGGGAATGAGTACTCGGGCCTTGGTCTCAACAGTGTCTCTAATTGTATAACCTGCAAGAATACCGTGAAGTGTATTGAACTAAATCACTTTGGTTTAGAAGAAGCCACAGAACCCAGTCACTGCTTCAGGATGGAAAGATTGCTAAGACTGGGAAAGCTGCATTCTCTACTAATCCTAACCAAGTCTTTCATATTGTCACAATTAGGGGGTGACAAAATTTGAAAGCCAATGTTTAAAATGTTTTCTCTTTGCCTCTATTATCATTTGTCCATTCCAGTCACTTTGCCTTCTCTCGGCTTCTCTTACCTTCACTTCTTAGTCACTCCAAGAGAATACTTAAGTTAAAGCCAACTTGATGACTGTAAAAACTGCTTTACTGAGTACAATGTGAGTTTCAGCTAGTCGATGGATTTCCAGGCCAGGATTCTGTTATTTTCCTTGGGGTCTGCAATTGTCTTCCTTTTTATCTTGTGCTGGGCATGTTTCTTCTCTCTCATTTCCTCCTGGTCTTCCTATGCTTCTGGTACGTCCTGATCTCCCTGAAAAGGTTGCTCTCCTTCCTGGGTCTGTGTTCTGGGTGCTCTCTTTTCTGCTGTTCTTGGTTCTCACATACTTGACCGTATGTAGGACTGAGCCCATGGTTCCCTGTGCAGCAGACCAGCCCAGCTGCAGTGTACTATCTGCCCATGTCCCTGCACACGAATGACACAGCTTGCCCTTCCTTGCTCTGGAGGAAAGGACAGCAACTACCTTCATCTTCATTCTCCTGAGCAAGCTGCTCTCATTTCTCCAGGGCTAAGAGGTGCCACCTTGCAGGAAGAGGGTATATAACCGACTTAACAAGTTCCAGGATGCAGAGGGTTTTTGGTGGTTAGGGGAATAACAAAAAGTTCCTTACTTGGAGACTATGCTAACTGCGTGGACCCAGTGTTGAAGATGGGCACACAGATGAGGGCAGGTTTTACAGAAATGACACTCCTGTCCCAGCTTCATTTCTTTCCCCACTTTGCCCGTCAGCTGGTTCTGAACACAGAGATATTCTTCACTTCTTGGTATTACACTTGCGCTGACTTTACCCACTGCATCACTTAGAGCGGTGGCACTCACCCTGTGGGTTGTGACTCCTCTGGCGGGTAGGGTCAAACGATCCTTTCACAGGGGTAGCCGTCAGAAAACACCTATATTTACATTATGAATCATAACAGTAGCAAAATTACAGTTATGAAGTAGCAACAAAAGTAATTTTATGGTTGGGGGTTGCCACAACATGAGGAACTGTATTAAATGTATTAAAGGGTCACGTTCTGAGGAAGGTTGAGAAGCAATGATTTAGGGATTCATTTCTGTCATTTCTGCCTTTCCCCAAAGATTTTTTTCCAATGTTTGTACATTGATAAGCACTCCCACCCTCCGCCCAAGCATTACCTGTTTATGAGAGTGGCTTTGTACTGTGCTTACCACATCGCCCTGCTGCTTTTACTGATGCCTCACGGAAGACGAGAGGTGAACAGAGAGGTCAGTCGTGTTGTTCTTCTTTCTCAGGACGTTGCATGGTCTAGAGTCTGAGGTATTTTCTAGTTTCACAACAATGCGAGGGTGCAGGGTGGCCAGCAGCTGCTCTGGGAGATGGAGAGTGCAAAGCCAATGCATGCATGGTGGTCAGAGGGCCCTGATCTCAGTTCTGAACTTCATGGAAGGAAGGAGGCTGAGTTGATTGCAGACAAGCAAATGCCTTGGTAGCATTTTAGAATTCTCTCTCCTGGCTCTTCCCATGCCATCTGCTTCAGTGTGTGCCCAGTTTCAAACCTGCTTCTGTGCATTAGGTTTTAAGACTTACGTCTTGAAGAAGGACGTCTCGTTTCTCACCTCTCCTCATGATGCCTCCACAAAGGATTGAGCTGGTCCTTCTGTTTCATCTCCACCATCATCTTCCTAGTTATTCCTGAAGGGACTGGATTTCCATGATCCCTATTTCAGACCCCCAAAATCCCTTTGGATTTTTAATCTGCAGTTCCCAGTGTCTGCCAGTTTAGGACCATCTGCAAATTAGTTAATGTGCAGTTTAGCCTTTCTTTGAAATCAGTAATTAAGATGTAAAGTAAGATTGAGCCCAAGACTAATTCCCTGGGCTTCCCACTGGGACCTCTCCTGAGCTCCATAACCCTTTCATCAGCACCCCTGGCTTATCAACTTCCAGCCAAATCTCCAGCCATTTCACTCGATATGTAATTAAGCTGATGTATGAGGATCACCAGATTAATTTCTGTTTTGTAAAATGCGGTCTGGGATATATATTTATTTGTCTTGGTTTTGTATTTACATGTGTGGAAACCTTATAACCAAGGTGAAAAGAATATTTTCAGTTAGACCAATCCTGGATTTTTCCATTAGGTAATCTGCACTGAAGACAAACACAGATAGCCACTTAATATTAATTCTATTATTTAACGGCAGCCAAGTTCAGAATCTAGACTCTAACTGCAACACAGGGATACTTTTCTCCTTTCTTTTTATTTTAAATGTGTTCCAGCATTCTAATATCTTTCTAGTTATTTAAGGTAAAACAAAAATGCCTTTATTTTAATAAGTTCATTCACTTATTCCCCCATTAGCCATAGACGAATCTTTTGTTTTCAGGTCTTAGGCATTTTCTATTAGCTGCCAATTATCTATGCCTCAGACTGACATTCAAATAATTAAAAATTCAGGTGCACTGATCTTGCCACCAAGGGTTTTTATGAGCATTTGAGAAATTTGTTTAAGTTTAATTGGGAAATTAAGCCATGGGGCAACGTTACTGCAGAGCTACACTGCTGTGCTCCGAGTAACCAGACTAATCTAGGTCAGAAAAGTACAATAGGACCCACAAATACCCAAAGAACCTGAAATCAGGCTTTTAATGACTGCCAAATTCTGGGGAATGTTAATCTTCCCTTTCTGGGACTCTCTCTTCCTCTGGTGTGCCGACCAGGCTCTGGTTTATAACCTAAATCTTCTTAATGATTTCTAGCCCCCGCCTCTTTCCTCTGGCTCTCTTCTCCCTTTAGAACTTACTCAAGTATTTTATTACTTGTGTGTCTGCAAAACACATCGCTCTTTTCTCTGTAGTGTCAGATAACATTCCGAGCAATCGGCGTTAGATGTCGGTTTCTCCGTTGCTGGGAAATGCATCCAGACAGGCAGTAAACATTTTTATTCTACTATAAATACACAGGAGTTTATGATGTATGTGGGGCTCTAGCATGATGGATCTCTTCCCAGCTGAGACTCACCCACACAGAATGAAGGGGCCTGCCTCACTTTATATTTTGTTTAAGAACATATCCTCATTTTTTGATTAACATAACTTCAAATTCATAAAAGGTATTGGAAAGACAGAAAGAAGGATAAATAGGAAGGACAGAACAAGGATTGTCTTGGGAAACCAGAGTGAAGTGCATGTCTAAACATATTTCTAATCAAACTGCCCTAACTGTTTTGTTATGAATCGTTTACTGTGCTTTTATCCCCCTCCCCAAAGGGACACCGAGTTCTCTTTGGATGAAAACCTTTAAAGCTGTATAGCCATAGGTCTCCATTTTGCCTTCTTACTAAGCAAATGAATAAGCTAAAAGTATAAAATTGTTATATGAGGCAATTTTCTATTCTTAAAACTCTTGAAATCACAACCTTTTAAGATAGATGTAGAAATAATGACTCACTTTTTAAAAAAGAAGTTTTAAACTAGGGGTTTGAGGAAAACTAACTTACAGTTTGTGTTGCTATGAGGTGGACTCCTTGCAGTGAGTTGGGAGGCTACCTGTGTCTAACACGGTTAAGAGATTCTAGAATCTTGATTTTGGTCTGTAGCTCAATTCTTGTTTCTGACTATATACTGCTATTTTCTTTTTCTTGTTTTACACCGGTAGTGCCTTTGGGCCAAGGGTCACTAAACCTAAAACAGAAGACATAAGAATACATAAGATGTATCCCTCTTTCTGCAAACATATATAGCATGTTGTCACTGTGTTTTAATGAAATGCTTCATCTCAAGTTGTCTGGATTATACCAGGTCCATTTCACTTCTTAGCTAAACATTTTCTAAGTAGCTTATTCATAAGATAATATAACAGACTATATTAGAAACATGAGGGAAGTGTTCTAAGCTGAGCAAAATTAGTTTCCAGATAAATAAGTAAGAATAATTAAGAAGTCATCGTCTTAAGTCTCCAGCTTGTTCAAATGGTTTAAGGAACAGATGTCATGATATCAGATTAACTATCATCTTATATGAATTGTATTGGGTCTGCTATTAAAATGCAGCTATATAGAAAATTTAAAACCGCTGTTCTTCATGGTATGTTTTCAGTCCTAAGTACCTCCCAAAGGTTCACACCTCTGGGTGGTAGTGCTGCAATAAGCGGGTGAAATGTTTTAGGCGGTTAGAAGGTGACTTGGTACTCACGAATGTTTCCTTGAAGGGGATTGGAGGTCCATCTCTCTTCCGTTCCCTAACACCATGCTCTACTTCATCACAGGCCTAAAGTGGTCAGCTAAGCAGCCATGGACTGAGACTTCTAAAACCATGAACTGACATATATCTCTCCCCTTTTACACTTTTTGTCTCTGGTGTTTTGCCACAGTTACTGAAAGGGATCTAGCACACTACCCATTTAGTCAAGTCTACAGTTATTAAAATTCAGAGAGGCAAAGATCTCGGCCACAGTGATACCAAGTGCCAGTGGCAGCTATTGACCAGAACTGGAGATGGTCAGCATGCTCCTCCAGGCCTGTCCACAGAATGGTGACAGTCTGCAAGGAAGATTGAAGTGAACAGCAAGGAAACCCTAATCTTTGGAAGAAACTCTCTACAGCTCTGATTTGAACTTCAGCAAATAGTCCCAAATGAGTAAGGCTGCTTTCTACTCAGGAATGATGGAAAACAAGAGCAAGGCTGACAGCAAGTGAAGGTGTTTAATTAAAGCCCATAGTTAAATCAATACAAGATGCCGCAAGATGGCTTGGGTTTGATGTTTAAATCAGCCACACAGGGTCAGCCATTTCAACATACAAACAGTTTTAAACACTAGGATGCTGCAAATGTGTTCAGCACTATGAAAGTCCTAAGATCTATGAGTTACGCCTTCCTTACTCTCTTGTTCAGTGACCCATAGAAGAGGTGGAGCGCCACAGACACCATTAGATGGCAGTATCACACAAAACTATAGCTCGACTTAGAAAAAGATTATGCTTTAAATTGCCCAAATCCGGTTTGTCACATAGGTATCAAGTATACAACAAATATTGTGTTGGTGGTCCATTCTTAAATGCAAGAAAAGGAAACTCAGATTAGCAATTTGGTGACAGCCATGCAGGACTTAGAGAAGGGAATAGGAAGTCTGAGGAGGGCATTAGAACTGTGAGAGCTAAGGCTGGTCTAAAGCAACAGAGGACAGCTGCAGCATGCAGGTGCTCGGTGGCACTGGTGGTATTGCAGGGTGTGGTAAAAGTTTTTGAACACCTTTATTTTACTAGAAAAATACTAAAAGGAAAGTAGTTTGATCATTTTACGATGTTTCCTCTAAATTTAAAATAAAAATAACATCTATTTCATCTGTCATGAGATAGATAGAGATAATTTTGAGTTTCTAAAAGCAGGATATTTATCTAAGTATATTCTAGAGGATAATTATATTGTATATAAAAATATCTCTTTAAGAAAAATACCAAGTTCAATAATTCCATTTTAGTAATTACTCAGTTCAGTTTTAGAAACAGGTGTTATATAGTATACAATATTCTAGTTTAATAAATGGAATCATATTTGTTCTAAACATCTGTTTTTATAGACTCCTTTGAACATGTTAATAAGAAGAAAACATTGAGAATACAATCAGTCTTACATCAAAATCATTTTTATATGATCTACTGGATGCTTGGCTGAACATTATTCTATATGTTACACGCGAGGATATCTGTACACAGGGATGTAGAAACTACTGAACTGAAAATACTGCTCCATTTCTTTTAACTTCCCAATGGTGTGGACTTAGAGTTTTCAGAACATAACGTAACTCACCAGTTTAACACTGATTTCTCCTCTGTTTCTTGTGTGACCAACTCTTGACACAGTGACAGAGAAGCAACTTACGGGTCCAGATCCATGACAACATGAGATATTATTCATGCCAGGGACATTTTGGAGGCCAGCCGTATTCTCTCACAGACCAGGTTTGTTCAATATCTATATCAGCAGAACTGGTGTCTCCCTTCTCGAGAGACTGCCTTTCTGGAGTGGATGAGCCTAGTTTGTTGAGCATTCTAGCTCACATCCAACGATGTTCTGATATTAAGACATCATTTGCTTGTGTAATGATTTTTGAATTGTATTTCATGTATCTGTTCTGTGTGCATGTGCATGAACTTGCGGAAGTCAGAGACAGCTTGCAGGAATCAGTTCTCTCTTTCTACCATGTAGTTCCCATGTGGAGTTCAACTTGGGTTCTAAGACTTGGTGACAAGTGCCTTTACTGGCCATTGTCATCTCACTGGCCCAGACTGTATGTGATGATTCTTGAAGCTAAAATTCTTTTCCACCCTTCTAGAAGAATCACACCAAGAAGCTTTCCTGTATTTAGGGACAGATTTTTTGGTGCTCCAGGCCATACTATTATCACCAGCTGCGGTCAGGGGAAAAAAATAAATCTCACCCCTGTGATGTAATACTGTACAATTAGGCACATAATGCGGATTTTATGCTTTTCCCTGAAACATCTGGCATGTTCTATTTTCTAAAAGTAAAGCTCGAATAGCCAGACCTCCTGTAGCATTTCAATATCAATGTTCCTTTGTATATATTAGTTATCATGTCTATGCCATGTTTTGAAATACCACATTCTAACTCATCACCTTTTGAGTGAGTATAAATTCAGAATGCCTGCCAGGAGGTGATGTCTTTGTATCGGCAGCTAATATCTACCCTAATCTAAATACCAAATGAATTTTAGATTGTCATTCTAGCTCAGCATTAGCCTTGGCCCTTGGGAAAATTATGGTTTATAAATTCTGTCCAGGTCCTTAGAATTAAGCATCAATTTATTTGAACTTTGTTGCTTGCACTGTATGTGCATTTCTGAGATTTTAGGAAAATAGGCATAGTTATTACACGCATCCATGGGGAGAAGTTGGCAATAAAAGTTTTAAGCAAATTTTCTTAAGATCTCATTCTACTCTTAAGAGTAAAAGATATGGCACCCAGAGAAAAGCAAAAGACGTTCCAGAAATTCTCGTGGGCCAACATCTTTTTCCCTAAGGTATTCTCTGTTTCCTCAGGAGAGAGAATACATCAGTGGGGTGATGGCTTAAGGGCTTCTGCAAAGTAGAGTGCTGCTCCTTGTTAAGACATAGGCACAGGGCCATATCTCTCTGCTCTCCTAAAAGCCACTTGGGGACAAACAAGTGATGCTGAAATGAAAGACAAAAGACACAAAGTTATAGCTGAGGAGAAAACGAAAAAAATTAAACACAGCTCCTATATTCAGAAGTGTCGAATAAAATGGTGAAATGTTCTTCAACAGATGTGTGCATTAAAATTCTCTGTGTTTATTTATTAGGCTGGTACTGGGAGTTAGTATAATACTTCTGACTGTGCTGAAATTTTAAAAAGTAGTTATAGAATTATTTTGACTAACTGCAACATAAAAAGACTGATGTAGTACAAAGTTAGAGCATGGGGACCTTGGGAGAGGGTTGAAGGGGAGGGGAGAGTCAGGGAGGGGAGCAGAGAAAAATGTAGAGCTCAATAAAATCAATAAAAATATTAATATTTACTTAAAATATGAAGTTAAAGGGGCACCGTTACTTATGTAGGCAGTCCTTCACAGCAACTTCTTTAGTTAGCGAGCTTGGAGGGGGCGGAGCTTTCATAGCACGTTTTAGCCCTTGTCTAAGTATAAATGTTAGCCCCAATGATTTGCAGCCCCCTTTTTTTTTTTTTTGAGTCATCTCAGGCCTCAGAGACCTTGGCTAGGGTCTTCTTTCTGAACTTTCAGGATCCCTTATTTATGTGATTGGCTACAACAAAGTGACTTCTGCAGTGGTTTCCATACCTAAGATACTGAGTTCATGGATGCTATTGTCAAATTCTACAATCGCACAGTAAATGGCTCCCTAGATAAGCAGCCTAAGTTTGCGATCTGTGTACTTTAGGACTTTCCCAGCATACTGGTTCTTGGGAGATCTCAAAGAGCATCGGCCTCAGCACCACAATAGAGAACATGTTGGAAGCAGATGGCAGGGTACTCGTTCTTAAGTAGAAGGACAGATGGAGCAAGACTTACAGTCTAACCCCAGACGCTTTAAAGGGGTTGAATGACACAACGGGACCTTTTTTCTTCTTCTTCTTTAATTTGTAGTGTCACTTGGCCAAAGAAAGAAAGGAGGGCTAGGTCAACTATGTGATTCACTGGTCGGCAGGGTACATTCAAATTCCAGCAACATGACTGACTGAACTCCATGAGAGAACCCCCCACTAAAACACAGGAAGTACTGTCTAAAATACAACAATGTTGTGCCAAAAAAAAAAAAAAGACAGAAAGACAAATTAGAAACTGGAAAATTCCTAGGAGCAGAGTCAGCGATGTAACCATAGGCAGAGCATGAACATACAAACTGGGACTTTAGTTGCAGAAATACTAAAAACAAAACACAGGCGTGAAGAAAGGGTATACTCGCAATGAAGTTAGAAGCTACCAGAAGGGATGACAACCGTGAGGAAATACAGGACAGAGCAAAGCCTGACTCAATGATGAGACGATGGACAGTTACAATAGCATAATATGTATGAATGTGTGCAAGCCAGCAGGGTGTCGCGTGAGTGTGTGTGAAAGTGTGCAAGCCAGCAGGGTGGGAGGCGTGCGGTTTATGTTCTGCCTTATGCTTCCTTGTTTTTGTAGGAAGTTGTGTGTGATGAAGGTTCTTATTCTACTCTGTTTATATGCAGACTCTTGGGAAACTTCTCAGATTGCTCTCAGTTGAAAAGCAACACAAATGTTTAATTTTTCCTGGAGAATTCTGGGTATATCTGGAGTGTCATAGGCAATTATAATACTTTGTAATAAGCTTTATTTTTATTTTCAACTATGTCTTCTCTCTCTCTGTGTCTCTCTCTCTCTCTCTCTCTCTCTCTCTCTCTCTCTCTCTCTCTCTCTCTCCCTGATTGTACTTTGGCACTCATGGAAAGAGACAACAAAATCAAAATCATAGAAATCGTTATTTTTCTTACTCAGGATCCCGCTTCCAAACCTGTGTATTGTTTGCCTCACAGAGAACAAGGCTATCTGAATTGGAAGATTCCATTTTTCTTAGTTTAGTACTCTCTGATGTTATGGCTAAAGCGTAAGGTGATTTATTAGTAAGAGAGTTTGAGGCGACAGTGAAGTTACATTAGAAATCACGTCTTTCTTATATGTCTGCAGGAGCACAAACAACCTTTCTTTTTCTTAAAAAAAATAAATAAATAAAACAGCTTAGAGCCTGGGGTGGGGGCAGAACATACTCGGCTCTCAGAGGGAGGGGCCAGAGCTAACAAGGGGCTGCCTTCAAAGATGGTTGAAACCCGGGGGGATTTTCACCACAGTATTTTGGCTCTGGAAGGTCTTTGAAGATTTTTGGATTTTCACTTAACAGGTGGTCCTGCGCCTGCTGCTCTTTCTGCTGATCTGAAGCCGCGCAGCTCAGCATGGCTCCTGCTGCTTGAGTATCTGGAGGTGAGGCCCCTGGAACTGGTCCTTTCTACATTTTTTTATTTATATCCAATAATTACTTTTCTCATGGGACGGTTACAATCTCCCTTCTCCTCTTCCCCACCCACTACCAACCAGCGCCCCAGGTTTTCACCATCAATACTAGCCCCGCAATTACAGCAGAGAAAACCCGAAAGGACGGGTAGCGGGAGTGGAAAGTGTCCACTAGATGGCAGAATTGATTAAGCTGAATAGTGCGTCCTGCGCTGGGGCCTTGAACTCCAGGCACAGACGCCAGATGGAGGGGCAGATAGATGACCCTCTGAGAATGGGCGCTCTACGTTTCCCACAGCCTGACTCCTGAGCCTCTCGTGGGTGCTCTGAAGTGCTCCTGGTCGCACTGTTATTACCGTCCATAGAGGTGACATAGGGAGTGATGTTATAGTGTCTGGCAGCCTGTTACATATTGTGATGCTGTCACTGGAGGCTAAAGATGCCTCTAATGGTCCTAGTTAGGAAATGGCGAGCCCCAAAGTCCTGACTGTCCACCCGTATAGAAAGTCAGACACATTCTTTATGATGTCCCATGAGGAATACCGGCAGCAGCCCTCATTTACAGAAATTATATTATCTACCAACTCTATCTGTTGTTGCAAACTGGTCCGTTTTTGGTCCTGGTAATTAATGTGTATACACAGCTAAGTTACTCTCTGTGACATTCTCATGAAGTGTCTTCACAGGCTACTTCAAGATTGAAATGAACACTATGAAAAACACAATAAAGAACTCAGTATTCAAAATGTACGCTACATTTTCTTCGCCTCAAGTTTGCTCATTTAGCATTTATCTTATTTATTTCATGCAGTAATTCAGGTTTTCAACACTCTTGTGCTGTTTAAAACACAAACACACAGATTCCTGCTGGACTTGAAGTTTAATGCGTCACTTGAACGGTAGCCTTTGTATGATCAAGTGGCGTCCCTGGTGACCACTCAGTTATTGAATGCTTACTCTCAGGAACATGCCTTAATTACTTTATTTCAGCATTTTACAATGCCCAGGAAGGACGCAGCTGCTGGTCCTGATTCCGTTCTTTAGCAAAGGAGTCGAGGCCCAGACCAGCAAGCCCGGTTACACAGCCCACATAGCTAGTGATTTTAAAGTCTAATAGGAAGATAGAGTTGTTCAGTCTTTCACCTGCAGTTTCTTTACTGAAAAAAATGCCTTTTTATGTCCTTAGTTGGATTTGAACATTATAAGCACCGTGCCCATAATAAGTGTAGGGCACGGTGCATGTAGGCAACTTTTACATATTCTTTATGATTTGTGAGTAAACACACTATATGTATGGACTAAAAAAAAAAGAAAGCCATATATACTATGAGTTAGGCACTAATTAACTGCGATTTGAACACAGAACTCAACTTTTCCAGGTAAACATGAAATATTGGATTAGGCAGGTTTATATAGAAAAATGAAGGATGGAGCTGAGGCGAGAATGGATGGATATGTTGTCTTTTGCCTTTGAAGTCATGCCAGTTGTTGCTATTACCATTTCTGTCTGAGGTTACAGAACACGGACTACTGAGTGACAGCGTTACTTTAGATCTTACGTGTCTTCCATGATGACAGCTGGAGAGCAATTCCTGCCCTTTCCCATTAAGTCACTGTAGACTTAGGGATCAGTGTCAGAGATGAACAAGTCCCATGAACGTTTCATCGAGGTTTCCCTAGTCACTTAATACGACTCATGGGTCAAAGACTCTTAACAATACTGTAATTGTGCGCTTTCTTTGGATCTCCACATTTTCCCACCCATGCCGTCCTCTGTTCTGGGGTCTAGCCTGGGACCCTGACAGGTGCCCTTCCTTTCTCTTTTTATCTAACTCATGCTGAAGTGTGTGAAGGTGGAACCATCCTCCTCGCTGCGCAGTTAGGTTGACATCAACCGCTTTAGAGCCCAGGGATCTCATGCGGAGCCCACAGACGCTGAGCCAAATAGGAACTCAGTGTGCGCAGACCTAGGTCTGAGCTCTTTGTGTGGGATAGGCGCTGGTTTAGCCTGAGACTTTCTGAAGAGGAGCTGGGAGTACCGCCCTCACGGTTAAGCCTCAGGACTTTCGGGTAGGCTTGGATATCCACACTGGCCATTAGCATTACTCAGCTAGCAGTTTCCTAACTAATCACCCAGTCAGAATACATTTGCAATTTAGAATTTCTGCTCAGCCAATACACTGCTTCGGAAAATATTTACTGCGGAAATTTCCTATAAAAATTCTCTGCTGACTTGCTTACAGGGGCGTGTTTAGAGTTGCTCCAGGTCAATGAACCCATATTTCCTTTAAGCTCCATGTCAGCCCTTTTATTTTAGCTACCAATTCCTTTAACTCATACCTAATGTCCCTGCATCCTGTCTTGCTTAGCTATTCATAAAAGAAACCATTTCACCTGTTCAAAAACTGTTCAAGTGCATTGCTGTGGCGGAGACTTTTGAAGCACTAGATTTTTAAAGCACGCCTTGGATACTGATCCTTTTCATTCCTTGGCCTATCCTGTAGGCCAGGCACCACTTCGGGATGAAGACGGCTAAAGAGCTCTCCCTATTATAGTGCCTCTACCATGTAAAATCCAATCGCTCTTGGTTTCGTTATTGTATCTGGTTCTCTCACAAAATTTTCAGCATCCCAAGTTATTCAGGATCAACACAAAAAGCTGTGCAACTCTCTGTAGCTCAGAAAAAAAATAATGGCTGACTTACACTGAACAAGCATTTTAATGTAGATTTCTAAACAAGTATTTTATTATAAGTGCCCAAACGGGATCATAACAACAAACTCACCTTTAATTCCATGTTTAGCATGAGGGATCCCTACATCCTGACAACTGCTTATAAACAATATACTCAAAACAGTCACTAGGGTGAAATGAAGAGCTTACATTTTTATTATAATTTTCAGTATAACTAATAAGGTTCCCTGTACATGATTGAAAAATATCTTTCTGGTTCCTTAGCTGTCATGCCTGTGTTTGGCTTATGCCCATGACAGTCATGCAGATAGGAAGATTATATTAAAGCCAGAATCAAAGGCAGCAGAGGAGGGAATCAGGCTACATTAATGAACCATTGAAACCTCTCTCCAGCACAGATAAACACTAAATCACTGGTTAGATCTCTGGTGATTTCCCACTTGAGAGATGTGAAGGAAATGGCACATTCGGAGCACCAGCGAAGCTGTAACAAGTCGCCAGCCAAACACAGAGGCTGAAAAATTATTTTAAAGATGATCTTGGTAGAATTTGCTAATACTATAACTATTTCCTCCAAGCATTTGATTCTGCTATGAACCCCGAAGGGTCAGTGCCTCCATACAGAAGCCCCAGGGGTCCATAAGATGTGCCTTCAAAGGCACAATCAACTTCTTTCCTCACAATTAACACGACTTCCTTTATGGCTCCAGGTAGAGAAGAAAGCAAAGTGACATAAGATTGTTGGTCTTTTCTCACGTGGCCAGGTTATGACACTGGCTGCTCTCTCATTCGCTTGTACCACAGTTTAGCCAGCCATTCATTATATGACAAGTAGGTTAGGTGGGCTAACCACTGGGCTAAAATCTGGAACAAATCAGGCTTCATAGCACAGAAACAAAGTTTTGACTTTTTGTTCTTTGTATAAGTCATGATTCATTTTAAATTATGTTGTTAGTGTGTATTGTAAGTCCATTTGCTATTCCTTTAGATATATACACTGTCGTTTGCAATATAATTAGGACTTTTTTTGATTGTCTTCTGTGTTAGACAGCAGCAGAGTTAGGGGTTAGTGAAACTAAAGTCTTTGTCACTTTCAGCTTGTAGTTGAGGAGAGAAAGAAGTGGATGGTAATGAGAAAAATAAACAGGCAAGAATAAAAAGACATTATCTTGATTTTTATTAAAGTAAAATTTGGCTTGTAAGCTATGTGTCTCTATATTCACAGCTGTTTCCTGAGGCACAGAAAACAAGCTTGGGGGACATGTTAACACAATGTTGTCCTAGAGGATAACTGACTTCCTATTGGTTGTATGATTCTAGTGTAGAGCGGCAATAATGGTTTAGTATTTTAGTTAAGATCATGGAAAACCATGAAATCTGTACAGGGTTTTGAATAATAGCTTAGTATTAGAAAGTGTGGCAGAAACAGAAAAGTAATTCTAAGAGATAAATGGTGAGAATAAAAATCCAGAGTTACACAACTGTAAGATATGTCTTGGGAATAATATTAGACCATTTTATATGGGAACACAGGGAATAAAATTTCAAAAATGAGCGTGAGTCTTTAGTGTTCTGCTAAAGCACTAGGAAGAATGCCTGCAGATTTTCAGTTCAGGCACGGATTGTTTAGAACATTGTTTTGGGAGATTAATTTGTAAATAAACATGATTAGGTAGATACTAGGAATAAATATAGGTATGTGCACAAAGGGCTTGAAGCAGATTGGAAATATAGGGGAGGAACAGGGGAAAGCTGTGATTCAGAGCCAACGCTGGGCATAAGTGGGGTTTGAAAAAAGGTATCTTCTCTGGATCTCCAGGACTAGTTAATGGTGATACAGTTAGTTCAAACTGAAAACAAGAATGTTTGTTGTAGGGATGTCATGAGAATGCTTTTAAACACCTTCTATACAGACATAACCTGATGACAGGAAAAGACACCTAAATAGCACCCAACAAGTTTTATTTGCTGGTCTGATAAATGGATGAATTATGCACCAAGAAACTTAGTTTGTTGGTATCTAACAGGGGTGGCTCAAAGTGTCCGGCTAAGTTGATCTATTACGTTTTGGGTTTCAGATATCTTCAGAAAGCTCCCACGCGGAACACTCTTAAACCATCCTTAGCAGTGTTTGGAGGTGTGGCCTTCAGGGGACAGTTGGATGGTAAAGGCTCTAACCTCCTGAGCAGACACATTTACTTCAGAGTCCTAGGTTAACGATGAGCTCCCCAATGGCGGAAGCTTCAGGAAGTGGGGCCCAAGTTGGGTGAGTGGAGGCGTGACTTTGAAAAGTGTGTTTCATTCCTGGCCCCTTCTCCTCTCTGCTTCCTGGCCACCCTGAAGTGAGTACTGTCCTCCCCTACACTCCACAGCTATGACGATGCCTAGACAGAGGCATAAATGCAGTGTGACCAAGGACTTACAGCTGTGGTTCACTGCCTTCCTAGGTCTGCGACTCTTTCTTTAATACAGTTCTTTACGTTGGGGTGGCCCCCAACTATAACATTGTTTTCTTGTTGCTACTTTGTAACTAATTTTCTGTTGTTATGAATTGTAATGTAAATAATTGCGTTTTCCAATGGTCTTAGAGATCCCTGTGAAAGGGATCATGACCCAGAGGTTGAGAACTGCTGACTTACAGTCTAAAAACCTCTGAAACCACTAGTCAAAGGAAATCCTTTTTTTTTTTTTTCAAATTGATTCCCTCAGACTTCTTCTCATAGAAAGGAAAAGCTGACCAATGCCACCTCCTTGGCAAAAACAGGAAGCTCTGCTGTCTTGATTAAGGAAAACAGAGGTGGGCATAGAATTAGCTGTGGCTATTAGAGGCACCTGATCCCAAAGGGGAGGTGAATATTGCTGTATCTAATGAGTAAGGCAGGGAGGCGGCTGGAATCAAACAACGAGGGATAAAGGATGCTGAAAAGGTATGCGTGCAATACACAGGCGCTTTCACAATGCCCTTTCACACAACCGGGCTAAGTGTGTGAATCCTCACCTTACAATTGAGAAATGGGGCAATTGTTAAAGAGGAAAGTTGGTTTTCTGAGTTAGAGGCTGGCATGTTTTAGCTACAACACCTACACCTCTGTCTTAGCATGGTCACATAGTGGGAGAATTAACTTTCCTGGATCTTGGTTCCTATCACAAATGGTAATATTTAACTTACAAAAATGCTACAAGGATAGAACAACTGCATAAGTCTAATAATAGTTATTATTATTAACAATAGATATTAGTGAGATTATCAATAAGCCAATATAAATGTGAAGTTGTATAATTCTACCTGGACATGAAGTAACATAAAAGTAACTGACATCCTATAAGTATTTGACTTAAAATTTCCAAAACATGGCCCAAATACTTCTTCCATTTGACTTACTATTATTATGCAAAAATCCCCAGCAGTATTGTATATTTTGGCCAGATAAAAGGCCTTATTGTTAGCATTATTTAACTTCTGACACTTCTGTATTTGTGTATGTCGTATTGTGAGCACACTCACCCTTCTCGCTCCTATCACCTCACTCCTACTGAACACTTTCTCTTCCCCAAACTGTCCCTCTATCTTTCCTGTCTCCCTTTCCTGTATATATCTGTGCATATGACCACAGCTGCTGTGGGATCCTGTGTATGTCTGTGCATGTGACCACAGGGTCCTGTGTATATCTGTGCACATGATCACACCTGCTGTGGGGTCCTGTGTATGTCTGTTTACATGACCACAGCTGCTGTGGAGTCCAGTGTATGTCTGTTTATGTGACCACAGCTGCTGTGGGGTCCTGTGTAGATCTGTACACATGACCACAGCTGCTGTGGAGTCCTGTGTATGTCTGTGCATGTGACCACAGCTGCTGTGGGGTCCTGTGTATGTCTGTGCACGTGACCACAGCTGCTGTGGGGTCCTGTTGGAAATGGCCTTGTCATACTCATAGGAAGCTTCTCAGCACCACTTCCCATCCTCAAACTCTTACATCTTTCCACCTCATTTTCTTTTTTTTTGTTTTTTTCCACATTTAATTTTTTATTATTGCATTATAAATAGTACCATTCGAAATTTCCACCTCCTCCGCTCCTCCCATTTCCCTCCCGCTTCCCCGCTCCCCCTCCCCTTTTCCCCTCCAGTCCTAAGAGAGGGCAGGTTACCCTGCCCTGTGGGAAGCCCAAGGCCCTCTCATCTCCATCCAGGCCTAGGGAGGTGTGAATCCCAACTGACTAGGATCCCAAAAAGCCAGTACATGCAGTAGAAACAAATCCCAGTGCCATTATCATTGGCTTCTCAGTCAGTCCCCATTGTCAGTCATAGTCAGAGAGTCTGTATCAATCACATGCTCATTCACTCCCAGTCCAGCTGGCCTTGGGGAGAGATTGGGGGAGTGGGAGGGCAGAGATGGAGGAAAGGTGGGTGTTGGAGAAGGGAATAAGATATCTGCATTATTGGAGTCATTTTAGGACTGGCAAGATTCTTGGCTCTAGAGGAGATCCCAGGTGTCCACAGGGATGTCCTCAGCTAGGTCCTTGGGCAGCAGAGGAGAGGGTGCCGGAACTATCATTGTCCCATAGTCACACTGATGAATATCTTGATCACATCCATAGAAATTTCGTCCGATGGATGGAGATAGAGACAGAGACCCACATTCACACCAGAGCAATGGATTGAGCTCCCAAGGTCCAGTCGAAGAGCAGAAGAATCTTCATCCAAC